>JARJEC010026123.1:0-14614 GCA_030264575.1 Tachinus sp. AB-2021
AACATTGAGGTTAGGGGTTATAAAATTGCTTTACATAATAATAATAAATTAATTAACATATAAACAAATAGTTAAAAGATAAAACAGAAAAAAATTACACGTAGAAAAATTAAAAGTTTGTTATATAATTCTTAAACATCTGTATTAAATTAGTTATTCTTCAGGTGGGATGATTATTATGCAATGTGGTTCTTGGGTATGTATGATAATTGCTATCGTGTTGTGTGGGAAGAATACGTTAAACTTAAAAATTACTATTTAAATAAGAATATAGATGTTTTGTATTGCTCATTTGACCATTTAAGCATTGGGCGTAGTTATTATTGTCGTGATTATCAATTTCGTGATGTTTAAGTATTTTCATTTTTGCACCATTCGTTACTTACGGTACTTTGACATTGGCATTTACGTGTGTTTTGTGATTAAGTATTAACACACTAATAGCAAAATATGTACAAAATTTAGTTTACCAAAAGTGGGCTAAAGTTGACTCAGCCATGATCGAGTATAACAGGTTAAATTAAATTAGTATTATTATAGTGAAACGTGATCAAAAGCAATTTATTACATACAAATTGAATATTTTTTGTGCTGGCATTTCTAGAAGAATAAACAAAAAAAATTTTAAACAAAAGTCATACAATTAAAAGTAACTTTTGGGTCCCATTTCAGCCAATTTTTGAATTGCGAGTGTTAGGTGCCTTGCAAAGTTGGATTTGTAGTTGGTTAATTTAGTGTGCTCGTTAATTCTAATTTGAGCATTCTGTCGGTTTGGTCGATGTAACATGCTTTTTCCAAAATATGACCTAACAGCTACTACTAGCAAATCCTCGTTAAAAACAAACTATGCAATAAATAAAATCTAACCGCCTTTATAAAATTGAATGCGAGCGAGGATTGTAGAGCCAACGTTGAAAATAAAAAGAAACGCTTTAAATAATAAAGCAAAAACAAAAGAATCGGATAATAATAGTAGAAGATTGAAAAAATCTCTTTTGTGTTTTAATCGATTGTCAAGTATTGAAAATAATGGTCTATTAGTCATTTCTAGAAGAATTTTTTACAGAAACGATGATCAAAATCAGCAGTAAGACCGAAACTGGCGTCATCAATTTAATAGTTATTTAAACAACAAGCTTGTTAATGGAAGCGATCAATAATCGAGATATTTAATAAATAATTATCAAGATTATTGATCCCCACTAACACGAATGCTGATCACAACATTTTTCCGTTGATGGCTTCTTAAAAATATATTTTTGTAAATTATTTTTGCGACTTAAAATGCAAGCATTATACATACAAAACTATTTGGATATTATAGATACAGCGATGAGTGTTTGAATTCAAAGTTGTCTGAATAAATTTGTCCAAGGTGTAAACGTTTGCAATTTAGCAATAATTTGGATAATTCATTTTTGCTTCAAAAAAACAAAATTATAAGAAAATTGATTGAAATATATCAAAATATACACGCTTAAATACATTCGTAGACAAATCGTAGCGTGATTTATGTTTATTCGTTCACTGCCAATATCCCCCTTCCAAATTGTTTCACTTAAATGCTGTTTCATTTTTCTGACTGACTACCTCGCTATAAAAGTTTCATTTATTAGTGATTATTCCACCACAGGATTACATAATGCAATGATACTTTTTCAGAAAATTTTAATTGTTAAATAATTACAACGCCACTAGTCCATGTTGTAAAAATTAACCTTGGCAAAACAAATTCACTCACAGAACGAAGATAGATTAGCACTCTGTATATAAATCTAAACAATAATATTTTACCTATAAATAAAATTTTTATCCATAAATTAATTTAGTAAAAATCAGCGTAATTAAATTAAAATTTTTTTTAATAGGCCTACAAGATTTATATTTTATCACTTAACAAGTACATTTAAGTAAATAAGAAGCACAAGTATGCATTTCTATGATATCACCAATATACACCACATTAGTTTTAAAATTTTCCACGAGTTATATAAATACTATAAATAGTTATTGCATCCATATGCGTTCCAAACAAAGTTTTCTTATTTTGCAAATGGTATCTCCATGAATTTATTATATAAATTACTAATGTTATTGCTGATGGAATAAACACGCAGTAGTATCCTGTTTACTATTTGTTATGATATTGTTCGATTGTTGCATCAAGAAGAATTTATCCTTCAAATTATATGATTATGTTCAACTGTAATAAACTGTTCCCATCTCCATGTACATGTACATGGCTGGATCTATCATAAGCTACATTAGATATAATTCTATTAATATAATTTAATGTAGGTCATAACTAGAACTGTTATGCACAGTTTTATTCGTCTTATTGCAACATGCAACGAGATCTTATACAATTTTATTGTGATATCATTTTACAATTATGATTTACTATAAAAATGTTATAATTATGTAAGGAATAAATTGGATTTATTACTCAGTTCAATATAGTCTCTATTCATAAGACTGTAGATCCTAATTGACCTAATTTGTGCTTGGTTGATGCTTCTCTTTATATTCTAGAATATATAGTTTGCTAGTGCCATTTACTTTAATTAAAAACATAATTCACGTATAATTACGTTTCTTTCCGTTTCGAACATGCTCAATCAAAGTAATTTTCGCTTTAAAATTATTCTAATACAAAATATAATTTTATAAAATGTGCAACCTTCATTTTTATTAAAAATTCCTTGGCATTTACGATCTATGAAATACATATGCAAATATTTACTATATTTCAATCAATTTGTAAAATACTTAAATTATATAAATCAGATTACTTCATTTTAAGAAAGATATTAATTTTATTTTGAATTGAAATAATTTTCAAGAAAATAAATACCGAACCACTTTTTAACTCAAATATTCCAAATAGATATGTTTTGAGAAAATTAACGCATTTTTTACATTTTAATTTTTAACACTTGCACCGTTTTACATGCCTCAATCGTTTTGGGACTTATTGTGTTATGTTCGTATTCAATATGGTTAACCGTTAACCCCTCATTAGTGTCTTACGGTGTTGTGACACCGACGCACGAAATTTAATAATACACACATTTTTCGAAAATATTTTTGAATCCTTTCGGTGCCTTTCCAAATTGTCTTCATACATGTTAGTTACAACACGTTTGTACATTCTTGAAGTGCAACCATGGTTATAAGCAATGTGGGTGTGTAAAATGGAAACAAATTGACAATAGACAGTAATTGAAATTATTGATGTAATGTAATTCGATGTAAACAAATATTTTTTTGTTTAAGTTAAAGGGTGCGCATAAGTTTTATACATATATGTAATTTTCAAGGCCAAAAAACAAATATTATTAATTTTGGTGTGTAACAAAGATGATACTATTGGTGTTGTGCTTGAACTTGAACAGCACCAGAATCAAAATACAATGACCGATGATGATTTTCGAATCATTTCTAAGTGTAGGTGGATAAATTGCAATTGGCAAAATTTTTTATGAGTTGATAAAACCACATATAGTTCAAAGTTCTAAGGTCTCTTCCAGTTGCTACAAAAATACGAATTTTCAAAATAACTTGCAAACCAACATTACTTGTGCCCGGAAAATCGTTAATATTAGTTAAGTTGGTGAAAACATGAATAACTTTTTTTGAAAAAACGTCATTAACTTCATATTTAATGCAAAACGAGTCAATAAACCCATTATTTAGGATTAATGTGAATTGAGGAATGCAATTGAGAATACAGGTTTGGCATTTATTTTAAAATATATGTTAAAATTCTGCAGATTATAATTGAATGTGTTGATGACATATATTACGTTGGCTACAATTTGTTTGCACTCATATTTGATATATAAATTAAGTTTTTACAAATCGTTATGTTTTTGTACTATAATTGTCATGCTCAATAATTTCTAACTTGATTATTTATTAAAAATTGCAAAATATATCCTTTGCATACATCATGCGAGAAGATAGAGGAAAAGTTTTACGCCATGCGTGGTCGAGTTTTCAATATTTTCACAGCAAAAGGTTGACATTATAAAAAAAATCGAACAAAACTTGTTTCTATTTCAATTACCTAATAACCGGTAGTACACATGACCTAATGTTCAAGTTAAAACTTAAAAGTTGAATGCAGTTTTGCAACATAGAGGTCATTTTTAAAAACAAAAAATATCCCCAAAAATTTCTTCAATTAGGTTCTGGTTATAAATATTTTCCAAAAGTTGTAACAAGTTGCGTTACTACAAAAAAAGCCTGGTACGGAAGGTCTGATACACCCGGTATGTATACGTAAAAGATTTCCTGACTACATGACGTAAGTGATTAGTATTAATATAGAAAAATAACACGAATAAATTTTAAAAAAGATACAGTCTAGTGTTACATTGTTAAATTGTATACAAGGTGTCCAGTAAGTCCGCGTACTTCAAATATCGCAAGAACAACATGACAAATTAAAAAATAAAACTTTTACAATGACAACATATACAAATCAAAATTTGGGGTTGGACGAGACGGAATTTTGAATGTATTTATGTATGTATGTATGTGTGTATGCATGTGTGTATGTGTTTATGTGTGTGAGTGTGTGCTTGTGCGCGTGGGAGTGCGTGTGTGTGTGAGAGTGTGCGTGTGTGTGAGAGAGTGTGCGTGTGTGTGTGAGAGTGTGTGCTGTGTGTGGAATGCATAACTCAAACAGTTTTCAAGATAGCGTTCTGAAATTTTCAAAAATAAATTGAGAATAAGTTACAAGTACACTCTAGTTGTGCTGCCTAAAAAATCGTTTCGGTTAGTTAAGTTGGCAACACTTCTTGATAAAGTTTTCTTCAAAAATCGCCATAAAGGGTTTCGATTTGAACAGAATAACAAATAAAGAAAGGTAGTTGCTCAATTCTATAGAAATTTAACCCTAGAAATTGAATTAAATTAGTTTTAGATCAATATTTTAATACCTAACGTATAAAAACCCATTATAAATGTCAAAAAGAAGCATTTTGTGAATTACAAGAAAACTATGAAATTTATAACAAAATTTCATATAAGCGAATTTGTAGATCTCTACAAAATCTGCAAATTTGGGTTTTTGTTTCAATAAAAAATTCCAAAATACAAAAGATACGAATTTATTACTATTCTTCCTATAAGAGAAAATATAAACCAATAGATGGCGCTTCTGGAATGACGAAAAACAAAGCCCAGGTAATCAGTATCAGTTAGTGTCAAAACCCGCGGAATACGAAAATATAAATAAAAATTATATAAATTCTGGGCAAGCGAACATGCCGAACAGACCGACCGGATTCATCTTTAGTTTTATACTATTTTCTACCAACACACGCAAACATTCTAGTCATCTTAATGCATTTAAAATGATTATTTTTAACGCATTGCGACCTCTAGTTTGTATTGTTTTAGATCCTGCAAAAATTATGTCCTGTTTTATCGAAACCCACCTTATGCACCTCTAATCTGGGGTAAGTTTAAATCAAAACATCATCTACCCTGGTACTCCACCTAAATATTACATTTTTTAGCAATTTTAATATTTATTCATGCTAGAGTTAGGAGAAAATTAATATCAGAAAAATGACCGATAGTTGCAATTTATAAGAAAAATCAACTTACATGTAATTAAAAAATGTCTATTTTTAACATAAAATTTACTAAAATTTGTGATTGTATAGAAAACGTACTAAAAGTGTAATATATAACAAAGAAGTTATAAAATTCAATTTATGGCAGAAAAATTTAAAATGACTGATGATAAATAAAAAAATGCAACTTTTGATTAAAAAATAATTAAAAATTCCTAGATTTTTTTCTCTAAACCGGTTTTATTATACTAAATATCAAAATAATCAATTAAAGCGAGGGAAAATACTATTAAATATATTTACTTACATCCGTCGCCGTTTTCTACTAAATCACAACCCACCGTTCTAAAAAAAAGATAAAACCGGAATCGAACCGATTGGTTTAAACCGATTACCAAATCGTCATCATCTAAAATATTTAAACAAACTTAAAAGAATAAAAATCGTTTAATAATTGAGCGGTCTGATGCCCTGATTGTAACCATAATAAATTATATTATGTATACGCACATATATTATAATAACGATTCAACTATTATTTAATTATATATGCAAAAATCATTGGTGTTGTTGAGACGTTGTCTGTCCGGGGTATTTAATGTTCTATGACTGCCAAATATACACACTCTTCCTACAAGAAAAAACATATAACCACTCACACTGACTTTGTTATTATATTATTTGTTAATTTTTAAAAAGGAAATAAATATTAAAAAAACTTGATTTCTTATGGTATATCAATACTATTTTGATTATTATATTTTTTCCCGAAAATTAATTTTTTCTTGAAAAAAGTTTATCTTATGCACACATACTGTTACAGGGTAATTCACAACAGGTGCTAAAATGAAATGTCATATTTTGCATCACATTCTGAACAAAAATATAAATAACGTGTTTCGAAAAGTTTGCTTCGATTCCAAGCCATTTGAATGTACAGATTTAAAACTTCTTCAAAAGATTTAATTTTTTTTTGTACTATGAATTTTTATCGAACCAAACACAAACCATTCCAGAAGGAATCGCCCTAATTTTCTTGAACCGGAACCAAACATTGAAAAACCGCATTTCTGAAAAAAAAACCGATTTAAACTCTTTTTAATAATTTTGTGTTATACTTTTTTAGTTTTTAAAATATCGCATTTATTACAAATTATTAATTATTTATTTTTAATATTTTTCCTTGTATGGAAAAATTGGTTAGTCAACTTTTATGAGCATCGAACGGGTCGCTATAACCAGGTTCGAACCGATTCGGGTCGGTTTAGAAATACGATTTTTTGTTTTTCAATTTAGGTTCGGTGCCGGTTCGCCATTCAAGAAAATTAAGGCGTTTCGATCCCTTTTGTTAAAGGAGTGGTAGTCAACCTGGTCGTGAAGAAAAACAAATATTTTTTTCTAATAATTATCTTCCAATATTTAGATTACTAAAAAAAAAACACAAATTTCAAAACAGAAAAATTTTATTGACCCAAAAAACAGGTAGTGCAAGAATTAGAAAATCTCCGAAGTTAAATTAAATCGTAATTTTTTTAAATCAAGTTAATAACGTTAATGCGTATTATTTATTTTACTACTACATACTAAAAAACAAACTACATATAAATATTTGTTTCGTGTTAATCGTGATTACATTGCATACATACGTTGTGCATGTATACAAGACCGTATTATAAAACGCAAAACGTAGATTATCGATCCCATATAAAATTACAGGTTAAAACCGTTAGACAATATAATAACATAGTATACATTAGTATAGGTCAAGGGAAGTATTTAAAGATTTAGAGCAGTACGACACAAGGAATAATTTAGTGTCTCGTAAAAAAACGAATGTTGGTTGCATGTTAGTTAGTGTGAGAACAATGAAAGATGCACACGAGTGGAAAGTTAACTAATATAAAATTAATGAAAAATGAGCGCTTTGCTCGGCCAGACTCAATGAGTAGGCATACATTATTTGAATTTATAATTGGCAATTATTGCGCTGAAAAATCAATATTATCTTTAGTGATAAAGTGCACATTCGTTACAATAATGTATAATAATAATGAGCGAATAAGTAAAATTGCTTTAGTTACAAATACTGCGATTAAAAAGGTTAAAGGCGATAATAATGTTTCCGCCAGTATTTATAAGTGTACATATTGTGAAATTTTTACATGTATTTTATGACGATTTCTAGACCCAAGGTTGTCAAATATTAATATATTTGATAACGTGCACATGTTAATATAAGGTATAATTTTTATAACAATCGTTATAATCGTGAACAGTAAAGATTCAATGGCAAAAAATAATGCATCTATTTCTACATCTTGTCTGTTACAACGTTATTGGCTAGCTAGATATTATTAGTTTCCTAGAACACGTCATAGGTTAAAGTGGTTTGAAGGCCAACCTAGACATTCTCAGCTATAGTGGAGAGGTCTAGGAAAACAGCCAACTACGCCAGGCTTATATAAAGTGACTAAAACTATGCACTGCGAATGCATCGAGCTTATGCACAGAATATGTCGAAATATACATTGTACAAATAATAATTTATTATATCAACTAGTACGGTGCCATCTCCTATTGTGTACAATTATTGTAATTGTGGCAGAAATGGCACATTTATAAATCTACTCGTAGGTCTATCGGTTCTATCTAAGCTCTATGCAGTGATAAACACAATGGCAGACGTACACATGCGCATCTACGTCACAAAATTTGTTTACTTATTCTGACTCGCTTTTGTGTAGTAATTTAATTTATAATTTAAAATATATACATATAATTTTTAAATAATATAATAGCGTCCTTATCAAATTATGAGATAAACGATGCAAGTTTGTTTTCTTTTTACGAACATATTTGCGATAAATGACAAAATGCTTCGTCATATATAAAATGAATAATATTCACAAAAACATGGAAAGGCAAAAAAAACGGGGAAAAAATATATATTTTGTCGGCATAATAAAAATTGAATTCTTGTATGTTTAATATCTGTTTATTGTTTATGTCAGGAGTTTCGCTGATAACTTCCTCCTTCCTCAGTGCTAAAAATATTTTTAATTTTATTTTGACTCTCTCAACTAAAAAATAAAATAAGAATTTTATCCTAATTTACCATCAAATCCAGTTTATTAAAATTGGATTCGTTTTTCGTATTTCACTATTTTTTATGTGAAACTAATGATGCGCCTGTTATTATGTTCATCTTATTAGTGACAAAATGGCAAGCCAGGCAAATTTTTTTTAACGCTAGATATATTAGCGACAAGTAATATCATCATTGACAACAAGCAGCACAAAAATTCAGTGTTCTGTAAAAAATGATGTTTTATTACCAGGTGACCCACCATGTTTAGTATCGGTTTAATTAAAATTATTAATAATAATCTATATTTATTTATCAAATTGCTACATACAGGGAACAACATACACAAAACATACATATTACATAGTATAAACAAAATATCATCACCAAATTAATTTAAAACTATAATAAACATTATAAAATATTTGCACATGTACATATTTAGTTTTTAATTTCGGTTGTTAGCAACTTCTTAAAAATATTTGTTTGTGGCGCTTCTGTAATATTTTTAAGGATTTTCTTAAACTCTCCAACGCCATTGATACAAATTAATTTCTGTGCCATACTTTTCTTAGCATTGAGTGTCCTAAGATTATTTTGTGTTCTGGTTTGGTAGTTGTGCATATCGTTAGGTTTTGTAAAATCTAGATAATTCATTGTTTTCTTTCTTTTTTGTTTATTTTTCGTTTAAATCTGATTTTGTTTTTCAAATAAATATTCATTTATTTTGTTTTTGTTTATTTCGTTTATTTATATTTATTAAATTACATTTTTTAAATTAATTTTTCTTTTGTATATTTTCAATTTAGGCATTATTTTCAAATAAATAAATAAAAATAGTTATTTTTGCATTAAGTGCACAAAATTTTTATGGCGCGTGAGATTGTTGATTTTGGTCGAGACACCAGATACAGTCGAACGCGCTATTAAGCACGAAATCCAAACATTGCCATGGAATACAAACATTTTTTTCTACAACGGCAAAAAAAGAAATTATGTAAATAAAATTATGGAAATTAAATCAAAACGATGAAAAATATCAAGTAGGGCGATCAAATAAATCGTTTTATTAAACTTTATATCATTCACAAACATTATTGAACCACGATTAGTTTCAACTAATTACCTCGTCATCATCATATGGTGCTATGAACAAATATGAAGCAAAAAAATTACAAGATGTATACAGGGTGTCCCAAATCGGTCAAAATCAGCAAAGTAATAGTTTAATTTTTATCACAGAATTCAAAGGTAAAAACAGAAAAACAACTGAATAAGATACTTCCATTGCTTACTTTAGTTTTATTTCAAAAGTTGACAAGTTAGAATAGCATTACTTGTTTATATAGAAGTTTTGAGTGGTAATGCATTAAATGTCTTTTGTTCAACATTCCTTTTGCTTTCAAAATATGTGGATTTAATGCTCTCATTCAAGATGTAATGTGCGAAAAAAAACAATGTTCAGTCATGCTCACATAAATCTAGCACTAACAAATTTGTTTGGTGTAACAAGCCCTTTACATTCATACTGATTCGCTAAAATTCTCATCTGTCAATTGCGTAACTAAATTTAAAATATTTGAACTAGATTTATTTGTGCACTGTACATCCACATAACGTTGAAGTTACTATAGCATTCCTGAAATATAAATTTGCTTCCATGGCTTCCATGGTAACCATTCAAAAAACTCCATCAAACGTGTGTGTTATACGACAATGCTAAAAATCGTTCAGTTTGCATTCTACCATGCCACCCATCCTCATTTTCGTAGCGTTAAGGTTTAATTTAGCTGTAATGAGGGCTTTTGACATATGGGATTATTTGGCTTGTAATATATGTTTCCCGAAAATGCCGTTCAAATATTACCACGTTTTCAGTTACTTATGGCATTCAGTATAAGAGCTGAGTCTGGTTAGCAAAATCTTGCTGTTTTCTTAATTATAGGGTTAAAAACCTATTGTGAAACATTTGTGTAAAAGATTTATTATTTTCAATAAATTTGTTTATACAAAAAAAATTCTTATGAAACCGGTTTACAAGAAACGCATAAGGCTCGTATCGCAGAATCGGATTAACCAGTGCACGGTTAGTGCCTTACCACAAAATGTACTTTTGGGTTTGTTTGGAGCACCGTTTTAATAACGTAATCTTTTATAACATTTCCTGAATTTGTTAGATATTGTATTGATTGCTATGTGCTTTTAAACGCAACTAAAAATACTTCTACAATATAGCACATACTTTTTATTTTAATACTTATAATTTATAGTCAAAATGTTAAAAAACAGGTTGTTAAAAAAGATTGTAAATATTGAAAAAGGTAGTAGTATAAATCAAATTAAACAAAACAGCCTTAATATAACGGAACATTATTCTTTTTTGATTCATTTTTTATTTTTCAAAAAATCATCGTTAACTGATGATTTGTGAAATAAACATAAGTATTTGACTGTTACACCCCACAAGTTTTCGTTTGCTATGGATTGCTGTTTAGAAAAATTAACAAAAGTAGCCAACATGCAATCCATTTCATGTATGGTCGTGAAAATAGGATAAGCGCAACGTCTTTATGTTGAACCCTATCCAAATTTCCAGATTCCTTCATTTCGTGTTTATAAAAATTAACCAAAGATCACGTGATACTGGCTTATTGATCAAACAGTGCCATTTACCTGGAAGGCCAATGTCGACATCTACTCCTAAAGGAAAAGAAAAAAAATCTAGTACGAGGACGAGTCTGTGGCAAATATCAGCTTAGGTAGAAATTGGTACTAGTCTTGTTTAAAGAATCTTCCACTAGCAGCTGTTTATTCCATGTATAACGTGTGCAGGCATTAAATCCACTTGACCAATACGCATGTTTGGTCCGATGAAAATCCACATGAACAAATAAAATCTGGACATCAGACACCTTTTTCATTAAACATGGATGGATATTGTAAGCGACATGTTTCTAGGTCCTGTTATGTTAGCCAACCGATTAAGAAGTTTTGCTTATCTAAACTTTCTGCAGAACACATGTATGACCTTTTTGACGCTATTTCTTTAAACAAAAGGCAACAACAAATGTGGTTCCTGCATGATGGTATTCTAGCTCGTTTTTTATTGCCGTTAGAGATAATTCATCAAATGTTTCCGCGTAGATGGGTAGAATAAAGCGGACCCGATTGATGACCTGCAAGATTTTTATCAATGGCGTTGAAGAGTTTAACAAAATCCCTAAAAATATTACAGAAGCGCCGCAAACAAATATTTTTAAGAAGTTGCTAACAACTGAAATTAAAAACAAAAGGGTCTAAATATGTACATGTAAAAATATTTTATAATGTTTATTATAGTATTAAATTTATTTGTTTATACTATGTAATATGTATGATTTGAAAGTATTGGTCTATGGTACTCCTGCAAATAATCTCGAGAAGTATAGCTGCAGATACATATATTATTAAAACATGCCAACAAATCTGAGCCAATAAGGGATTTTTTAAAAGAAATCGGATATCCTCCGGAATAGTGACAAACCAAATCTGTTTCGGCCAAATATAAACAGAAATTTCGGCTCAGCCAAAACTATTGTTTATTAAAAAAATACTTCTTGAAAAGACTATTTGAGTCCATTAGTTGACAAAAGATAAAAAAGGTTTTTATTGTTTTAAAAAATATTGTTATTAAAAGGGCTTTTATTCAATGTTATTCTGCTATTATTTAATTCTAGTTTTTCCTTATTATTACAGAAAAAAACATCTTTTATATACATATATCTCTATTATACAAGTTTTTGTAAAAGTTATAGTATATTATGTAAGTTCGTATCATTTCACTTAATAATAATTTGCGAAAACAAACAGAAACAATGAGACAACATCGAGTTTTAATTTAATTTTTATTCTACCAATCTATATAATGACTAAAATATCAAATTCGCTTTTCGGAAATACTTTTATTTATTATTTAATATTTCATTATAAATAAAACCTTCCATTGCAGAAAATAAAAATGCTTTTTTAATACATATAATACAATTTCGGTATCTATTGGCATTGTTATCACGATGAAACCTTGACATATTAGATAAAGCAAACCAAAAATATTTAAGATTATTAATTCGTTAACTATTATCAACAAATAGGTTCAGGGAACCTTTCAATGTTTTTAAATTTTTTAATTATCATCATAAATGCAAACAAAAAGAGTAGTAATCAGTAAATAATTAATTGAAATCAATATAAAACTTTATTAACACAGTAAACATAGTTACTGATTACAAAAAAGTAATTTATGAATAAATAATTGTCAGATTATAGATAATTAGTTTATTAAAAAAATCGAATTAAAATCAATTCCAAGAAAATAAGTAAATTTTAATTATTTTAAATATTTTACAACTACAAACTGTACAAAGCCCAAACAGCCCTGGTGCTAAAAATGTAATATTCCAAAACAAAATTTCAGAATCTGACAGTTCCAACTCCCGCCACTAATAAATAAATAAAAATACTACTAAAGTAGTAGTAGAATACAATTTCCGTAACAGTTTTACAGAATGAAAAAGTTCTATGATTAAAATTAAATAAGAATATATATATATTATGTACAAAAGTAGTCGTAGAAAATTTAATCTGTAAAATAAATTACTGTCCACTCATATTATACAAGTAATTCTAGATTTATAATATTATATTATTGATGGATCTAATGCCAGTATGTAAGGAACTTACTTTCTTACTTACAATTTAAATTTTTAACAAGATTCCAGAACCTAAAAAAACACTGGCAATTATCGCAGCAAATTTTACAATTCCTTAATCTTGTGAAGATTATATTAATTAAAGTAACTTTTTCAACTCCGCAAATAAGAAATCGGTAAAGAGAAAAACAAATTAAATAATGAGAACGTTTTATGCGAAGCGGATGTTGAAGATCATGTAGGAGTCTTCACAAAAAGATAAATAAACCTAGTTAGAACTTTCAAAGCAAGTAATTGGCCAACTCCTCAACTGCGCAACTTAAAAGTGCATCAAATAGCAGTAATAAGGCATGTGTACAATATTCAATGTTGCGTGTACATATTTTTTTGCAATATACAGACCGCGCTGAAGATTCCATACATAAAAATGAGGTTTAGCTATTTTATTTATTAAAAACAATCAAACACAATAAATCATATATAATATATCATGACAATTCTATGATTCCAATTTTAGTTGTCATTTCATCATTTAATCACATAGTACGCTATACAGGCTGATTGGTTCCTATTTTATTTGGTAATCACACAGTAAGTATGTAAAATGAATAAAAAGATACCGTCCTCTTCTAGCAACAATATATATATATATATATATATATATATAAATATTGTGTATTGTTGCTTTCGTCGTGTGTGCTTCAAATTTTGCATTCACGCAGGAAAATTAATTTCTCGCACTTAGTTTGCAAATAACTATTTTGATCATTTTTCTCAGTACTCTACTAATTTTGTCCTTTTTAGGTGTACCCTAATTGGCCAAAATCAAAACAGGGAATAGAGTATTTTTATTCCTGTTGCAATGTCGGAAAATCAGAGTCCAAACCTTTCAATTGAATGGACCATTGGAAGAAGGATAAGATTCCCAAAATATGACGAGTTGATGTGAAATAGCTGTATAATTAATACTTGTATAATCTATTCGTAGATAGCAAAAAGAGTACTTTGGCATTAACTGCACTTTGTTAAAGTATATAATTGTCAATGTATATGTTGTAAAATTAACGGGTTTTCCCCTGAATAGTAGTTTTTTTTGATTTCCACAAAACAAGTTAGTTAGTTAGTTTTTTTGGACCCCAAAACAAGTTTTAAAGGAAAGTTATCTTTTTCCATCACCCATTCAATTGTATTTTGATGTAAAACATCTAATGACGCGTTAGGACGAAAGTTGACATCTGCACTTTCGTAATTAT
>JARJEC010026135.1:0-10529 GCA_030264575.1 Tachinus sp. AB-2021
AGGAGGAAGAGGAGGAAGAGGTAGAGGAGAGAGCGGTAATAACAAAAAAAAAGTGCCGCACGACCTACCTTAATTACGCGTAACCGGGATTTTCATGGCCGACCGCGATATTTGTCGCGGCCGTGTTGCCCGATCTCGCCGATTTACGCTAAAATACGGGCTGTTTTGTTAAAGGTTAAGATGAGCTTGGAAACGCTGATCGAGGCCGCGCGATACGTCGAGATGCAGGACCTCCAGATGAAGAAGCAGTCCACGTCGCCGCCGATGATGGTGCAGAGCAGCGCGGTCACGGCGCCGACCCCGATCACCATACGCATCAAGCAAGGTTGGCTCCCTTGGCTCCTTTCAAATCTCAAACTTAATTTGAAACGAATTTTAGCAACGAAATTGATTCCGCAATCAATCAATCAATCAATCAACCAATCAATCAATTAATCTTGGCCCTGAAATTAAAAAATGTTTTATTTTTAAATATTTTTCAAACAATTTTTCGAAATTTTTACAAATGTTTTAACTTTCTTCTATAATCAACCCCATAATTAATTTGAATTTATTAATCATTCACAAATTTTAAAATCAATTAACAGATTCGAATGATTAAGATAATAATTTCAAAAATTGCTCGGTACAGAGAAGCAGCAAGTGATTGCGGAGAACGTGACGACATCGGTGGCGGGCCCAACCATCCAGCTACAACAAAGCGTGGTCACTCAACAACAACTGCAGCAGCAGCAGCAACAGGTGGTGCCGCATCGCGTCATTCGCAACAGCTTCGACATCATCAATCCCCTGGTGATCGACGAAGGGGGCGAGGCAAAACGGAAGCAGCCTCCGATGGTGTTCCGGTCGGGCACGAGGGAGGTCCACAACAAGCTCGAGAAGCACCGCAGGGCGCATCTCAAAGTGCGTAAAACAAAATGTAACCGAACAGTTCAAACGAAAACCGATGAAAATTTCGCCGACGAAAAATCTCAAAAAATCAATCTTTTCAGGAGTGCTTCGACCTGCTCAAACGGCAACTTTCGCCGACGCCGGACGAGAAGAAAACGAGCAATCTGAGCATCCTCCATTCGGCGATTAAGTGCATCCAGGATTTGAAGCAGAAGGAAAAGGAGTACGAGATCGAAATGGAGCAGTTGGCCTGCGAAAAAATCGCCCTGCAGCAACGCTTCGCAAACCTCAAGGTAAATTTACAATCAATTCAATAATTATCCCCTGATAAATTTCGATTAATCATTAGAAGGACGTCTCGTTCCACTGCAATGTGGATTTTATGCTGCCGGAAATCACGACCGACGGCAACGTGATTCAATTGCAGGACACGGGCATAATCATCAAGGAAGAATGCGATGACGTTAAAATGATGAACGGGATCAAGGGCGAGCTGGTCTCCATCAATAACGAACTGAAATTAACCAAAAGTATTACTAAAGCCCTTCCGGTGGCGGTCGCGACCACCAATTCCAATGGGATTAAAGAGGTAACGATGGGTAATGATTGCGAGAAATATTCATAAAATTAATTCTGAATTGATTTAGGGCATTCTACCTCAAACGACGCAGGTGCAGACGACGGCCCTGTCCGTATTACCAATAGGCTATCAAATGAACCAAAGTTTGGTGTTGCAAAAGGTGATTGTGAATAAAGGCCTGACGGATCTGTCTCAGCTGGTGGCCAGCAGTCAGCCGGTTGCGCATTTTATCGCGACGCCGCAACAGCTGGGCGGGAAAGTGATGCCGCTCGTAAACACCCAGTACGTCGTCAAGCCCTTGGTCGTGGTGAGCACCCCGTCGAGGCCCAGCTAACTAAAACATCTTTTGCTGCTGGTATTCCTGTACATATTTAATAAATAAAACAACACAAAGTGAACGGGGAGGAGTGGGGGGCGCGAACAATCATTTGAGCCTCTAGTCAATCAAAGTTTAATTTTATTTCCATTCAAACTGCACGCAGAATAAAAAGAAATTGTTGAATCGACCAGAATCAAGCAGCCTCCTATCGTCATACACGTCATGTGACAACGCTTTGACAGTTGTACCTGTAATCTCTCTTTCCATCCGTTTGTGCTTTGTCCAAATCGCATTATTATTGCTAAAATTTATTTTATTTTTAGTTATTTAATTTCCGCAAATTATATATATATATATATATATATAGATATATTATATTTATTTTATTCTTATTGTATCATTCTTTTATTAATTAATTGATTAATTATTGATTAACGGGAACAAAGTGATAGTCTATTTAGTAGACAAAAATAAATGAATCAGATCTCTAGTAATTAGTAAAGATGAATCGACCTGCGCTCATCGTTCTGTATAATATAATTTTATTACTATTTTTTTTTTTTGTATAATTTCATTGTTGCAGCGCAAGAATCACAAATGAATAAATAGTAACGACGCAGGTAAGGTCTGTCTGTCTGTCTGTTTGTCTGTATGTCTGTCTGATGATTATTTTATCTCTTTTGGGTTCTCTCCCAAATTGTTGTACATAAATATACTTCATATTATATGGATATAATGTAAATAATAATGTATGGTGTAGAACGAATATACATATATGTTATATTTTATTTTAAATTGTAATATAAATTAAAAATATTTAAATGAAAAATCAAATCTGAATCGATGGGCAGTGTGTTTTATTTTATTATAATCGTAATATTGCTAATCGGGTAGTTTGCACACCCTTGTGCTTGTATCAAATGTTTATTGAATCGCGGCATTCTATCGGCTGCTATTTTTACTTCGGCCAAATTTGGATGAACTATTTTATTAAACATTTGATGTAAGTAATAAATTGCATGGTCTCAATTTACAAATAAAATCCGACCGCGGAGCCGTCCATCAAAAGTATTTTTCAAAAATTCGACGAAAGTGTTGCGTTGCCAAAATATTTCTCAAGATAGTGTAGTGGGTGGGGTGGGTGGGTGAATCACTTTCAAGTAAGTAATTTAGTAAAAAATTATCGATTTCTCGATTCGACATCGTTTAGTTCGGCGGGTAAAGCAGAGAGGACGCTGCGTGAATGTTGTGCGACCGCTGCTCTAGTTACGTCGAGTGACGCACGTGGGTGGGAGGCGCCATCTATGCCAGTGTCGGCGCAGTCGTGCAGTGTGCAGTATGACAACATCGGAGTTTGCACGTAGTGTGCGCCCCGTACGATACGTACGACAGACGACCACCTAAAGAACAACAAAAACAACACGAAAATAACGGGGAAAATCGGGCAAAACGGGGAAGGCACGTAGCAACAGCGAGAGGACGATCTTGTGTCGCGTGGTACACCGCACGCCCCATCAGCGGGAAGCTACGATCGTCGGACGGGCAGCCGTGCAGCCAGCAGCAAAAGCAACAGCAGCAGCAATCACCCGTCCGTCCAACACGAACACAACCAACAACGATTGAACGATGTCCCAACAGCAACAGAAACAGTGTCCGGTCGAGAAATTGGTGCGCGTCGGCTATTACGAGCTGGAGAAGACCATCGGCAAAGGGAATTTTGCCGTGGTCAAACTGGCAACGCACATCGTCACCAAGACCAAGGTGAGCCACCGCCGCCTCTGTTTGTGTGTTGTTTTTTTCCATGCGACCATTTGTCACTATGACAGCGGACGGCGGACTCGACAGACAGCCCCACTGTCTGTAAACTATGCTGACAATTTAACAAAACACTAACACTATTCCCTTTCTCGCTTTCGAGTCGAAAGTCAAAATCGCTTAAAGCCAAGGAACCCTAAAACAAAACAAATATTTTGACAGATGACAAAAACATAACCCCATTCCATCAAAAACAACACTTTTCTGCTTGAAAGGAATTAAAAAAGATTATTATTATTATTAATTATGATATCGATGTCAAGTCAAATGTATTTCATTGTTTAAAAATTTCAAAAAATAATCGACATACTACACCAACCAAAACCAATGTAAAATACCCGAACTAAATTTTCCTCTTTATAAAACGCGTATTTTTTACAAATTTTTGATAATTTTTGTATTTTTTTTTTTTAATATTTTCCCCAAAACAATTCAATTCTCTTGAAAATCTCACAAATTCACAAAACAAATACGAGCAAAAATTTGGACAGAATTTTTTTCAATAATTTTTCCTTGAAAGCAAGCAGGTGCCATTTTCAAAAAATGTGCTAATTTTTTTAATAAAATATAATTTGCATTTGAGAAGCAACACGAAATAAGTAAATTTGTCGCGAGTTTGTAGGTCACGGCTTTCTGTCTGGCAGTCGATAAATAAATAACAATAAAATAATCCCTAATCCCACCGATACGAATTTTATGTGCGAAATATATATAGGTATATAGTAATTTGAAAATGAAAAATGTAATTAAAAAAGGGGGCACGCTCTGATTGGTGCGGCCGCTATTATCATTAATTTCGGTGATTAATTAATTAACGATTTCTCGCGCTTTCGCACGTGGGGCATCACGTGCGCCTCACGATCCGACCCGTCCTCCTATCGACGCCAATCGCAACTACTCGCAACTACACAAGGGTAACATTGAGAATCGATGGATGGATGGTTGGATGGATGGCATTGTGATTATTGCGAATTGTCCGCTTGCCTGCCAATAGCCAGAGTCCAGTAATTATTGTTATAGACGCGACGACCTATGATACTAGAAAAAATGTTGGCCGTAGCGAGTGAGTGTGCATTTTGCACGCGCCATTTGCATGATAAAGTAAAATGTGGCGATAATAATGCGAAAAACTCGGACGAGGATTCAATATCCCCATTTTCACTGTCTCGCGAGACGCCCTGTCCATCTCACTCTCTATGAAATGCAAAAGTATCGATAAATATTTGAAATTTCAGTGAAATTAATTTCGAAAATATTGCTTGCGATTGAATTGAACCAAAAAAATGTACAAAAGATCGCGCGTTATTTATTGTCTGTTTGTGGTGCGAGGGCAATTTCAACAATAATTCCATTGACTCGTAACAATTTAAAGTCGTGACCCGAAGAAGCCAAGCCGCAAGCCGCTCTAAATTGGCGGACGGATAGATTCGTCGCGCGACGCAATGAATTTTAACGATATCGTCGCCGTCATCGTAATTATTTCGCTTCCAGTTATTGCATCACGAAAAGCTGTTGCTGCCGCTGCTGCATTTGATTTTTTTGTTTTGTTACAATTCTTTGTCAACAATGCGGGCAACAAAACGGCGACGAACGTCACGCGTCCAATCGTGTGATCGCGCCGGGCGACGATCGATAATTGGAAATGACGATCGCGCCGACTAACTTAATAATTAGCAGTTAGCACATTGTTTGAATGACAACAAAACATTAAAAATATCGATCGAATCATTACAAATTAATCGAAATATTTTCTTAATTTATTTGATAAGACAATTGAATCCACTTGAACACTCGAACACTTATCTACCCATCTAGCTGGCATGAGTTGTTTGTTTGTTTGTTTGTTTGTTTTTTGTGTAAATATTCCCATTATTACTGTTGTTATTTTTAAATTATGCAAATCTTATAAAATCTATGCATACATTTTTTATTCCTTACAAAATAGGTGGCCATCAAAATTATCGACAAGACTGCGCTGGACGAAGAGAACCTGACGAAAATCTTCAGGGAGACGGCCATCCTGAAAAGACTGAGACATCCGCACATCACCAGGCTCTATCAGCTCATGGAAACGAACCAGACCATTTACATGGTTACCGAATACGCCAGCAAGGGCGAGATTTTCGGTAAAAATTAACCGGGCGAAAGAAATTTCCAATGAAAACAATCGAAATCGTTTCAGATCACCTGGTCGATAAGGGCAGAATGACCGAACCGGAAGCCAAACGCATTTTCAGTCAGATCGTCTCGGCCGTCGGTTACTGCCATTCGCAGGGAGTAGTGCACAGGGATTTGAAGGCCGAAAACCTCCTCCTCGACAACAACCTCAACATTAAAGTAAGTTAAATTTGACCCTGGTCGAATTGCAAAAGAAACATTTATAAACCTGTTCCAGTTGGCCGATTTCGGCTTTAGCAACCAATTTATCGAGGGGACCCAGTTATCGACATGGTGCGGTTCACCGCCGTACGCCGCACCCGAATTATTCCAAGGTTTAAAATACGACGGCCCGAAAGCCGACATATGGGTTAGTAATAATCTAATTCGCACGATCGATAAAATTAATTAATTTGTTTAGAGCTTGGGGGTGGTCTTGTACGTACTGGTTTGCGGCTCGTTACCATTCGATGGAGGCACATTGCAAGCGCTGCGCAATGTCGTAATAGAAGGCAAATTCCGCATACCGTTTTTCATGTCGCAAGACTGCGAACATCTAATCAGGCACATGCTGGTAGTGGAGCCCGATAAGCGGCTCTCCTTACCCATCATATCCAAACATAAATGGCTAACCGGTGCCGAGCTGACCGACACTGGGCCCGAAAAAGAACTGCAATACAACAAAACGGTCATCGAACACATGCTGCAACTTCCCGGCCTCACTCAACCGATGATACTGCAAAGTTTGCAGAGCAATTCATTCGATCACATCTACGCCATTTACAGCCTGCTATTGGATAAGTTGCATCAAAGAACCATCAATTTCCAATCGAACGTAAGCATTTTTTAGGTTGGATTTTATTAAGATAATCCAATTTTTGTTTTAAGTTGATGAACAGGCAACCAGTCGGCGGATCCAGTAGTACCGTGAGCAACCAAAGCATTGACTGTGATATTAATTTGGACAGTTCCATCGAGGACAGCATCAGTTCGAGACCGCCGCGTGTCAACGAGCGCAGCGAATCTTTCAATGAGCAATTTGTAACCAATCTGAATAATGAAATCAGCAGCAGATCCGGAGAGGTAATAATGTGACAATTAAAACAATAAATAAAAATAATTAATTTGATCGCAGATAACCGGAAGTGATAAAATAGAAGTTCCCATAGCGTGCATCCGACGCGAAAGTTTCAATGAAAATTACCTTAGGACAGTCCGCGATGAAGTCAAGCAGAGACGGCGATCGTTCAACGAGGGCGCACACATTTCATCGATGTCGGCACAACCCGGGTCGTCTGGAATGACTGCAGAGGAGGGGGGTTCTCCTTTCGTCTCGATGCCCACCATTCCTGCCGTATATTTATTGGCCGACGATGAAAATTCCCAGCAATTGGAAAAGGTATTTTCACAAAAAAATCTGAAAAAAAAAAGTTTTTGATTTATTAAAAAAAATATTTAGTTCGGCGATATGGAATTGGATTCGACCGATGAAGCCTGCTCGTTGACGGTTCCTTCCGCTTCCACATCGACGGGTTACAGCAGTTACAATTCATCAACGTCGTCCACAGATAAATATCACTTGGCAGTTCGGAGACATACCGTCGGACCCGGAGATTCTGCCCACGAACAGGTGAAAATTTAAAAATGCCGTAAATAGCCTCAATCAATTATATAATTTAAAAATAATTTACAGGTCCTAGAAAATCATTACATGTCTCAAATATCATACCAACCCGACCTGACAAATGCAAACAGATTATTACCACAGACAAATCTCCCATTGCATCTTCCCATATTGGGACAGCAAAGCCCGTACAATTTCGGCGGCAAAGATCCCCATTTATTGAAGCCACCCACCGTTCTAAACGCAGCCGGGGGATTCGGCAGGCGAGCTTCAGGTATTTTTTTTAACTAAACAATTCTGCTATGGTTATGCAACCTGTGCTTATTGACCCACAATATTTTATTTTATCGAATTATGTAACATATTTAAAAAAAAACGATTATTTTTAGACGGCGGAGCCAATTTGCACATGATGTGGGGCACACCCGGCTCAACAATGTCGGCCAGCTCGAGCGGCAATCCCAGTCTGAGCAGTGCAGCCACGCACACCCCATCCGATCAGCCGGCCTTCGATGAATTGGCAGATAAATACGCAGTTGCCAGATACATGCAATGCCGTGGTAACTCGAAAAGACACACGATGGCGAGTCCAGACGAAGTCCATTCGATGCAGAATACCGGAACTACAGGACGTACCAGAAAAACGGGATTACTAACCGTATCGGAACAGCGACCCGGTAAAAAAAATTTATTATTAAATCCGCACGCTTCAATTAAATGTACCGCACTTTTTTGTTTTCGTTTATTTGTTGTCGTTTTTTTGTTTTTTATTCTTTCGCATTGTTTCGCATGATTTTGATGTAGTGATTTCACCCGAGATTGTAATGGAAGTAGAGGCACGTATGAGACATAATTTTAAAAACAACATGTTGCCCCCAACCCGTAAGCATTCACGGCACGCCGCCAAACCGCACTTGCCCACCGTGCAGGAATGCAATTCTGGTGAGTACTTCTCTCGATACCACAATTAAGTAAAAATTGATTTTTTTTCATTTGATTTGCCATTAAGCACAAAAATATCATTTGACCCGGGCCCGACTTAAAGGTTAATAAAATTTTTATCTATATTTAAGGGCGAGAACAGAAATCGACGGAACGTTTCAGCCCGGTACGGAGGGGCAGCGAAGGTTCGGCCAGCGGTTCGAGAACTTTGAGCCCGTCCACGCCTCAACAGGAATGCCAGAGACTGCAACGCGGTCTCGCATCTCGTGCCAGTCCGCCCAGATCCATTCCAGGTGATTCCTGTTCAATTTGTAAATAACATTTTAACCATTTAAAATGAAATTAAAGGCTCCCCGATACATCAAATGGTTTCCGATCAAAGAGCGATGACAGACGCCACCTCCCCGATTCATCAGCTTTATACGGGAATCGGCGATTCGTCAGATTTGCAAAAATACGTACGGGATCCGCAAGATTACGCTTCATCCGGCCTTGTGCAGTCATACGGGTAAAATTTGACAATGCAAAAATCGACTTTTTTTAATCGGATATTTTCAGTTATGACAGCTGCCGGAGCTATAGCAACAGTCCGCTGCATTCGGGGAACATATCTCCTTATAATGCTGGGAGTAGCGGACTGGGTTCCCCCATTCATCATCAATCAATATACGGGCAGCTCAGTTTGTATAGCGGAACGACTTCGCCTATTTTGACCAACCTTATAAGTCCCGGAACGTCGCCTGTTTATCATCCAAGTATGCAACCTAATAGCATATCATCGATTACCCAAGGTAAGCAATTTTTGTGTTATTTAACAATTCTCACCGTTAATATTTCAGGTATAAGCGGATTAAATACAACCGGGTCGATAACGCAAGGGACGCCCAGCAGCCACAACCAATTGGACAGCCGGCTGCAGCAAGACGACGGCAAAATGGATACTAGTGCCTTTCAGACCGGCTTAGCGCAACAATACTTGCCCAATCAGGTGTTTATAATTTACCGACACTTTGTGGATGATTTTAAAATTAAGTTTTAATCATAATTTGATTGAGTCAGATCAGCCATATTTTGAAACTTAAAAAGTATTAAAGGATAAAATTGATTAAATTTCAGTCAAACTACCTGCACCAGAACCATCACGTACACCACATGCTGAACATACACAACCATCGTAGCCTGACCAACTCCCCGATTTCGAACCCGGGATCGCCCGGCCTCGATATGATACAAGAGGAATTGCCGAACATGCAGATACTCCACAAACAGGAATCGCTGTCGATTTGCCACCCCCAGATTTCCGTCACAGACGTACAAGGTAAATCGAATTTGGGAAAATCATCGAATTAATGAATTAAAATTAAAAATTTTCAGGCAGCGAAGTGACTTTGGTGGCCGGCTCGGACACGTCGGAAGATTCCATGGACAGTTTGGAAAACCACAAGGTGACTTCGAAGATGCTGCCTTCGTTTGTGATATCGAAACCGCTGGAAAATCAGCCGTCGATAACGAAAGGCATCGGCAGGAAGAGTTCAACGGAAACGACGGACAGCATCGAGCCTGCCGACGGCGACTGCTTTTTACGGAGGAATTCGGATAAATCGTCGTGCTATTCGGACGACAGCCTTTCCAATGACAGCCTGAGCATAGGCAATCAGAGCCCCGGATCGAGCAGCAACACGCAAAGCAGCCACTCGGAAATGCGGAACCGTCCGATGGACATGGAAAAGATAAGGCACGAGCTGGCAAACGCCGGCGGGACGAACAATTTCCAAATGTTTCAAAATTACGCGGAGGCGGGCTGTTCGCACCAACAGCAGCAGCAGCAACAGGTCAGCGATTTCGAGTTTGAATTGTCGGAAGTCTGTTCGAAATTGGAGAGCACGGACATACTGGATATGGTGCGGCGTACCATCAGCAACCAGCTGAGCGCCAAATCGTGTGATACTTTACCGGATAAAATAAGCCTGCAGTTTGTGGAAGGCGGCGTGCAAATTGAATTGAAAATCGTCGACAAACATAAGGAGGCAAAGGGTTTGAAAATGCGGCGCATTTCGGGCGACTACCTTGTCTATCACCAGCTGTGCCAGCAGCTGATCTCCTGCATGACCGTCTCATAGCAAACGTTGAATTAAACTTCGTTATTTTCATTTTCATTTTTAGTAATGTGATATATTATTAATTAATTAATTAATTAATTA
>JARJEC010026146.1:0-67340 GCA_030264575.1 Tachinus sp. AB-2021
AGAGGATTCGGAATTATTATATCCTATAATTATTATATCCAACGAAGATCTTAATCCAATGAAGATTCAAGATTTCTGCTCCTGAAATGGTTTCCCTATTTCATTGGATGTTTGATAAATAAATATTATTTAGTTTAAATGAATGACACATTATTTGGTTTATTGGTGGTAATGTAAATATATAATAAAACTATCAAATTTGATTTAAAATAATTGTAAATAAGTAAAATTATGTTTATGTAGATATAAAATGTGATTTATATATCACAGTCAAAAACAAAATATTTAGAGCGGTTTATAAAAAAAAACGTCCAGAGCAGTAAAGAATAAAGTTTTATTCTTTTCTGTGTAAGGAAGCAGCAAGCGGTTCGATTCGATGTTTTTGTTTGTTTTTACTTAACTAATTGTTAGAGGGCGGGTGGTGACATATCTCAAAAATCCTGCCATCTCGTTATGAAAAATTGCATGTAGCGAGTTTAGGAACTCAGCGGTTCAGTAATTTATATATTTTTAATATTACTAAATTTAATTAATGGTTACAGTAACAATTTCCATCGATTTTCACTAAATTTTGATTTAGTCTTCTGTTTGAATATACATTAATTTAATTTTAGCAGAAATAATAAAGCACTAATGGTAAATAAATAAATTTCTGAAAGTCAAATAATAGTTATTTAAGTACGATATAACATTCGATTAAGATTTTATAGGTCGAGATAACCGATTCCTATAATTTCTTCAGATGAAGATGTTATTTACGAGCGCGACTTTTCGAGTAGCTTATTACGTTTTTCCGCTACCGAAATTAATCTAATATCAATAATTTTATATTAGTATAATTTGAAGTCGAGCCAAAACTGACGTTTCCATAGCAAACGAAGGTTAACTTACATCGTTGGTAGCGTAAAAAATATATTAGGCTAGTTTGTTTGTACCATTGTCAGTTAAAATTTTAACCTTTGGATAAAGTCTCCACTGACAGTTATTGCATTGCACCTATAACATTATATATACCAGCTTCGTCGGGGTCAAGAATATAACATCATTGATGCTATTTCTATTTTAAATAAAAACTTTATAAATTGATAAATTGACATTGTATTCTTTGGTATATATATAATTTTTATAATTGACATTGAATATTAATTTTTTATTTATAAGGCAACAACATGCCATAGCTAATTACTTTCTAATTAATATAAATAGTTAACACTAAAGTATAACAAATAACAAATAAACTAATATGTATAACAAAAGCAATATAACAAAAATAATAAAACTGCTACACACCATACTCAAAGTGCAGATTAAATCACCCTAACTGTAGGTTAAATTTAAACTGCAGAATTCCGGGGTATAAAGTGTCAGTTAACCCCAAATAACACAATAATAATGTTTTTGCAGAAGGTGCCGATTTCTATACGCATCAATGAGATAAATAATATACAATTTTTGGGTGTCCACAGTAATTCTTAATCAACCTTCACACGATTATTCATATCTTAGGTGCAAAGAATTTGATTTTACCGCCAACAATTTCTGGTAATTTTTAGTTTACACCAATATTTGAGACGTGTGAAGTCACATTAATACGTATTTTGGCATGGTTGCCAGATTTAATTGTAAGTTACTTAATTGACAATTAAATATTTCTGGTGCAATGCAAATTATTCTAAACTGAATGGTAAAATTAACCGAAGGTTAAGTAACTGCCACATTTAACTGAAAGTGGTGACTATCATTTGTAATGAGAAAGTAATTTTTGAAATAACCTTTCTATGTAAGAGCATACGCAGAGCTCGATATTTTTAATACAAATAATGTCATTTAAGAATTGTATAATAATTTTATTGTATTCTTTATCGTGAGGAACATTCAGGTAAAGGAAAATTGTCAAAAAATATTATTTGATAAAAATTAATTTATTTAAATGAATTGAATGAATGATTTAACATAACAAATGCTTATTCTTTAATTTCAAATTTTACTTTTGTTCATATCAAGTTTATCACTAGCACTAACTGTTGATTACTGTTTCACATTCATATACTTCTTGTTATATTTTTATTTTTTAATATTTTATTACCCCATTGTTAACATCAAGTTCATCACTAACACCAACTCAACTAATTAATTTTTAATAAAAAGCAATTGATTGAAATCTATCAATTAATAAATAATAAAAACTTCTTCGATGATATTTAATTTGTTTTATTATCATTATATAAATATAAATAAAATAAAATGGTTTAAATTATTATATGTATATAAACTATATGGTATGTAAGTAAATTGTTATGGGGGGATTCGGGCCTAAGGGCATAAAACATAACAAAGTTTTAAAATATTTTTAAACGGACCGAATCAGTCTGAGAGTAGGTGAATAATTCAAATATATTTATAAATAAAGATTATTGTTTAGTGTTAGTTACTTAGTTACACTAACTCCTCCACGTCCAAAGCTATTAAATGCTCAAGGTTACCTGGATTTTATTGGTTCTTAACTTGCCAATTTATTAATTAATTAATTGTCAATTGGTTGATTATTGTAAACATTTTAAGACAGAACGAATAAATCTTGCTTATTGTAGAATTAATAATTAATCGTCGTTTAAATAATACAAGATTAATTATAATTCACAGAAATTAATCGTAGTTTCCAATCGTTTTCAAATATTTATCCTCAGGTCCTGCTACCTTCTGGTTGTTGGATATTTCTTTCTTTCTTCTTCTGAACATAAAAAATAAATACTAAAATAATACAATTAATATAAATATTTCATTATTTACTTTTTTTTTGTTTTGATAATCATGTAATGTGATTTATTATTTATTATTAACTTACCTATAATTTTCTTCTTCTTAAAATTCTTAATTAATTTCACTTTCGGCATTTTTATGTAATGATAATCCACTTGTGTACTCCACAAATGATCAATTAATTACTACTTATTGCAATGCAAACAATGGCTAACAATTTATTATTTTATTTTAGTGTTACACTTGTTTATATTTGTTTTATGAAATGAGCATAACTTGGATATGAATGATGATTTGTTTCGTTTTAATAATTTCCGGGCGCATTTTAAATACGATTATTGTGTTATATTGAAATTGATTTTGAAAAAAATAAGTTAGTTATATGTGTCACTTAAAAGGATTTAGCTTTTAATAATGGTCAATTTTGATATATTCAGAATTAGAATTAATTTAAATGTTGATTAATTTAAAGCTTATCTCATTATCGCACATGTACGTAAATATGTATCATCTTATTATTATTATTAACACGCAAGTTATCAAACTTTTGAACAATTTACAGTACAACCTGTGGCCTATGAAAGGTGTTTTCGAGCAACGAAAAAAGGACATATAACAAGAGAAAGGTCTAGAGTATGTTCAGAGACAAAACTAGCGCTAATTTTGTCTCTGAGCATACTCTGGACCTCTTTCGTATTATGTATCTTTTCTATCGTTGAGGAACAACACCTTCCATATGCCACGCTAAGTTGGTTGTACTATAACTAATTAATTTTAAACAATAGACTATATATCGTTGAAATCAGGATCAAATGATATATTTTATAAAAATATAGCGCACTATAGTTTCCATTTGAAAAAAAAGTTGACGAAATTTCTCAAATATTTAAAGTTAGAAAAAAATACTAACTACGTCACTGGATTCTACGTAGAAGTACCCATAATATGTGTGTTAGTCCTGTATTTAATACTTGAAAAATAAACCAAATAGAGGCCATAATAGTAAACGGCAGATTTTGAAAAATCAATCAAAATCAAAGTTTTTCTTGGAAACTAAAAATTATAGAAAAATTCTTTAACTACCATTAAACTTATCTCGCAAAATTAGATCGAGAGATTCTTATCAGAATTCATCTAGCATTTTTAGTTTCTGAGATAGCCTATAGTAACGTCCAAATTTGTACATCCTGTACATCTTTGAAATGTTCAGATCTAGAGATAGATACTTCCGATTTAAATTTTTTGCCCGTGAATAATAACACAGAGACAGGAAACTTGTTTATGGATTATTTCAACTCTTCAATTTTTGTAGGTGCCGTTTTATTTATTGAAGATGCATTCCATTCCATTCCATTCCAACTCCAACTTTTACTTGAACTCTAATTTGTCCAAAAATGTAGGCTGCATAGTGTGGCTTTCATTTTAAAATATTTCTTTTCCACTCTGCTTCATTTTTCTGTTTTTTTTTTCTTTCTGTCTTGTTACTGCCATTTCTCTCTCATCTTGTTTTTCGCGATCTATAATGCAACAATACAAACATAATTACGATTTTTTTAAAGAATTTACAAGAAAAAAAAATTCTCGTAATTTATATAAGTATAGTGAAATGCATAATGAGAAGTTATTCATAGAAAAATATTATGTATATCGTAAAAATAATAAAACGAGAAAGAACCGAATAATGCAAATTAAATTGGAAACAAGTGTTAAGTTTTGCAACAAAAATTCATCAAAATTAAACTTATCATATCAATCATAACTAGTTGTATAATGAAAAAATGTTTAGTTTACCATGAAAACATGTTTAGTTGCCATAGTATTTCTATAAAATTTAAAAACAACTTACCCGAAACTGATTGATTAACGTTACTTGAAAGTGTTTCGCTTGGTTCATACCCTGATCCTTAATTTAAAAAGGGTCATCCGGGTCTATAATGAACAATAAGAAACATAGATTAGCGACGATTGGAAGTATAAATACGCACATTTTCGTATAACCACAAATTTGCGTTTCGTTACATGCTTAGTTTGCTAGGAAATTATACTAATATATAAAGTTAAAAAATCAAATGAACTTACTCGGTCGTTTTCATTAAAATCAAATACTTCACTTTACATTTTTTAAAATTATTTTTCACTGATATCAGCTCACAATAACAATTTCCATTTTCAGGATTAATTAGTAAATTATGCTTATTAAATTTGGAGACTTTTGTGGTTTGGGCCACTATTGCACACAACGCTTCATATATCTTGAATTGTAGCAGCAGCACAGACAATTTAAATTAATAAAATTAATTAAGAGTTTAAATGTATAATTAATATTTATTTACATCCAATTATTAAAAAATCACTTGTTTTTCGATTATTTCAAATCCCATTTCTTTATATACAAAATAAAACCAAATAATTCGGTTGAAAGTTGTACATGTAAATATTCAAATTAAGCATAGACAAGTTGTATATTATATTATATCAATTCTACAGACATCAAAATATAAATTACGATAAAAATTATACATTTAACTCACACTCACCTAATTGATCAATAATTGCTGATAATCAATTTCTTTGTTAAATAAACACAAACAACTTATCAGCAACAGTTAGTTCATGTTATGTTTATGTAAAATTGTAAACAAGTTTCAAATGACAGATGATGAATTCAATTCCAAGTACGCATCTTCATTTTATTAATTATTTAATTAATAAATCTGATTAACAAAACAGGATATCATAGTTAGTTGTAGATTTGAATTTTAGATGGCAGATGGGGTGTACTTTGTTGCCTATAATGATATTATAATATAATTGAGGGACACTATCACATGTCATTAATTGAGACAAACATGATACAAACTAATAAAGTGCAGTGTAGCAAAGTGTGATGATGTTTTATATTTCGCAAATTTCCAAAACTCACATTATCTAAATGCATTCAAAATCGGGCTTTTAATTGCAAATTTTAGCAGATTTTATAACCAATTTTTTTATCTACATATATATATACAAAAGCGAATTATGTGGGAATGTCCTGAATAGGCATCTAAACCGTTCAACCGATATTGATCAAATTTTCAGGAAATAATCAGTGGAAAACTGACTGCGTTCACCGCATTACTAAAATATTACCTATATTTTTCCTTTTTATATTATATTTTTATTTTAATAAATTATTACAATAATCAATTGGTTTTCGTATATTAAAGCACCAGCATGCACCACGTGAGTGACCTTTTTTACTTGATTAGTCGATTTATTTAAATTAATAACGTTTCGAAATGTGATTTTACTACACTCTACTCTGAATAAATAGGAAATATATAATTTGATATTGTGTCAACTTGGTAAAACTTCTTAATAATTAGGTTTAAAATAGCACTTAGTTATAAGGAAAGGATTAGAGATTAAGAAACGATTATACAGGATAAAAATGTAACTAATGAACAAACTGATGTTTGGAATTCTCCCAATTATCAAAAAGTAATAATTATTAAAACTTATAAATATTTAGAAAACGCAAAATGATTAAAATTTGCCATTAAAATCTCAAAAGTGTTAAATTGTCCTTCAAGTTATAAGGGCAATTTAGTAAAATACTTTTTTGTTGTTGAAAATGCAGTAATTTTAAAACAATTGAAAATCTTTCTAAAAGGAAACAGTTTACCATTTTTATTATTAAAATTAATTAAAACTTCTATTTTTAATCTACTGACCTACTTAGTTGAGGTCTGATGGAAATTGTAGTGCTGTATGCAGATGATACATCTCCGCTCCCAAAAGCCTTTTTTAAATATATTACACAAATAAAAAACTAGAGGTCGCAATGCGTACTAAAACGATTTCCCCAATAATATATTTCCACCATCAGATCTTTACATTTAAAAGAATCATGTTAAATTCAATAAAATAAGTAGAATGTTGACATGTGTTGGTGAGGATAGTATAAAAGTAAAGGTTGATTCGGTCGGTCTGTTCGCGACACTTCGCTTGGCCCGATTTTATATAATTTTTATTCATATTTTCGTATTTCGCGGGTTTCGACACTGACTGACATTGATCAAGTGAGTTTTGTTTTCCACATTTGACAATCTCAATATTGGTTTTTTATTTCCCTATAGGGAGAAAATTAATAAGTTTTTATCATTTTTGTGTTTTGGATTTTTTTAATGAAACAGAAACCAAAATATGCAGATTTTAGAGATCTACAAATTAGTTTATATAAAATTTTGTTATAAATATCATAGTTTTCATATAAATTGACAAAATCCTTCGTTTTGTCATTTCTAATGCGTTTTGATAAGGTAGATATTAAAATATCGATCTAAAACCAATTTAATGGGTTAAATTACTATAGAATTAAACAATTACCTATCTTCATTTGTTATTATGTTGAAATCGTTATGGCGATTTTTGAAAGAAAATTAACCACCATCTTAACCAATCGAATGAATTTTGGGGGGGCACAACTAGAGCTTACTTCCAACATCAAAATTTTAAGACCAATATCTTAAAAACTTCTCAATTTCGAATTTTTGGTATGAGTCCAATACTTTTACTTATATAGGGGGCAGTAAAAATTTCAATAATAAAATAAGTGAAAATGGCCAAAACCATGCAATTTATTTGCTGATGAATTTCAGACTGTCTTTAAACGGCATTCATTGATCTCACCCGACTATGTTAAAATAGACCTTAAAAATCTTTACTAACAAACGTATTTGGGTCAATATTCGTTATTTCATTGACTGTCCAAGACAATCAAAAATGTGTTTTAATTTATTGATATAAAATACAAACCGTACATTTGTATAGAATTGACATTTTGCAATAAATACCAGAATTAAAATCAAATTTAAAAAAAGTTTGCAATTTTTATTAATAAAAGTAATTAAAACTCACAATATTTTAAACACCATTATAGTTGGTATCATTCCCAAATCGATTTTATACAATTGTTCAAAACCTTCATTCTTAAGCTGAGAGTTATAATAATCGGCAAGTGTTTTGTTACACTTCTTTAAACTTCTTCTGCAACCAGGTTTAACCTCTGTGAATTATGGCAAGCTGGCACGTGTTTTTCCTTAAAACCAAAAGGCAGATATCAACAAGTAATAAAAAAAAACACGAAAATTATCAGGAGTATTTAATTAAACCTGTTCCCGAAAAAATTATTTAACTTATAACATAACCGATATACTATGAATGAACTTAATGATGAATTGATTTAATAACAAATTAAACTTGGAACCTCGTCAAATGTGGTTCCTAGGATAATAGATAATATATAATGTATTCTATATAATTATACACAAAAGAAAATAATCGTGCACGCCCGCGATCAAGATGGCCACCGCAACCACAACCGACTCACAACTTCATGTGTGTAAATGTAAACTAATAAATTAAGTAGTAAAAAAAAGACTCATCAACACATTATGTTGAATGATTCTCTCATATTTTATAAGAAATTAATATCTATTATTAAACAATTTAATTTCAATTAATTACATAATAATAATAAAAGGAAGAACTTTTAAAAACTTATTAAAACAATTCCAAAATTCGCGAAAAATACTTTTTAATCTAATTTTATTTATTTTAAGCATTAAAAGCACTTATTAAACTATTTGTATAAAAATTTTGAACAAAATTCATCAAATGACGAGATGTACCATTTACAATAACATCAGCTGAATGTATTTTATTATTTTTATTCCATTCGGAAAATAAAATCATTAATAGTAAAACAATGTAAAAATTGATACAATTTATGTAAATTAGATACATTTCGTAAATCAAATTAAAGGAAACTAACTGCATGGCCGCATTTTAATAAAACATATTTTTTTTCCTTTTTATAATATATTTTTGTATTATTATTGCAACAATCGATTGATTATCATGTATTCAATATTTTTAATAAATTGTTTTAGTTTTTTCTCCGTAATTTGCTCAGAATATTAAATGCAGTTGATGAAAACTTGAGCTGAAAGAATATTTCTGTTGATTATTAACGGCAAAAAGAAAACGAAAATATGTAATAATAATTTATTAAAATTAAAAATTTACGCTGCAAAATACTTAAAATTTTAAAAGTATTTTACAACTTGACGAACAATTTAATAAAACAATTCTTTTGTTCTTGAACATTTTTTAAACAAAATAAATGGCCGTGATCAACGGTGAAGACACATTCGAATACGTGTTAATAAACAAAATGGCCGCTAGCAAAGTGAAGGCATATTAACCTTTATTTCCCTAAAAAGCACTATTTACCATTTTTATTATTAAAATAAATAAAAACTCACTTTTTTAAATAATATAGATTGTTCCAAAAAGATGGATAATTTCTGAAAATTTCAATAATATTTTGTATATAATATGAATTCATTGGAAAGATACTTGTTGCAAATTGCGGCGCAGAAAAATTCAATCAACAAAATTTCTCATTACAATCGAGCGGACAATTTTCGAATTGGCAATTTTATAATCAAACCATTCGTAGACAAACGTAATAATTCCAATGGAAATGCCTGCAAAGTAAATGTAAAACATTAACACAAATTGTTCAATATTTAATGGTTTCGCGTCGTCTATAAAAGTTAACATCACACGATTAGGTTTTAAGATGTGATCTTGAAACCATTTATTAATCAATCCATTGGCGTGAAGTTCGTGGATTAATTTATTTATATGCGAAGCCAGGCGCTTCTCTCGAAGCAACATTATAATTGTTGTCATTCCTAAATCGTTTTTATAAAATTGTTCAAGCCCTTCATTCTTAAACTTAGAGTTGTAATAATCGGCAGAAGTTTCGGCACAGAAAGCAGACACATCTCTCTCTATAACTATCTTTCTTATATGTTTATCAAGATAATCTTCTCCCGTAAACAAAACTTTACAAGATTTTAAAAAATCATCTACTTTCATATTCAACGTCAGTTCAAAAAAATCATAAAATGGAAACAACAAAAGTTTGATTTGTTTGAAATATTGCGGCGAACCAAAAGTATCCATTTGTTGTTCGTAAGACGGGCTGATTAAAAGTGAAAAAAATATTCCGCTGTAACCATTCAATATAATCAGTGAAAACATTACCCAAATTATGAATAAACTTTTCAATATTTTATCAGTGGGTGCGGTAATTCCTTGGCCTAAAAGCACTGCGTAGGATTGCAGAAAAGTGAATTCAATTTTATCAAAATGTTCGGGATTGCTGATATATTTGCCGCTAAAAATAAAGCCAAAGTGATTGAAATAAATGTTATCAGTAATGCCGACCATAAATCCAAATGAAATGCGTAAATCATTGCGTATTTGTTGAGTTTTTGATGTGCCAAAGGTACAGCAATTATATCCCTAGTTATGAAATATGGATATATATATCCTCCAACTATAGACTCAATTGCATTATGATCTTCATCGAAGCTAACAGATGCTTTTAGTTTTTTAGCAAATTCTTTAGTTATTAATAAATCTATACCGGTGCCATCTTCCAAACTGAATGGTGGATTTTGTCTTAAATAATAATTAATTACACAACCATTGCAACTTTTAAAATTGTACTCGTATAAGTATTCAATTGAGACGGAATCGTTACAATTGAAATTAAAAATTTTAACGCCTTTTTCCATTCTATAAATTGGTGGTGTTCTACCCCAGGCTGTTCCATTTGCATCGATCACTATAATCCTATCTTCATCAGCGAACGTTGCAGCTTTTTCAATATTCTTTTTTGTCTGTATAATGATATTGGGCATTTTTCGTATAACGAATTCAGTAACTTGCCAACATTTGTAAACAACGTAAACTGTTTGCGTGATATTTTTTCAATTAGCGTTATGGTAAAATTACATCTTTCCTTTATATCAATATACATTTTATTGTCATTAGCTGGCACATAATATTTATTGGAGTATATCATGTATCCTTGTCCTTGGTTTTTTCTTAAAATTTCATCTACGAGTACATTGTTATTTTGAAAATTCACAATGTTTGCGCATGTGTTTAGATAATATTGGCGTATCGAGTGGACGCATCGAATAATTCTCCTTTCAGCGTCAGTCGGCATCTAAAAATTATATAAATCTAATTTTCCCCAAATGAAAAAACATTTTAATTAATTTGAATATTTGAGTATTATTTAGAGTCCAGTGATTTTCAAAATGGGGGTCGCAGAAAAATTTAGATTATTTTGAAAGTGCAATTGCCCCCAGACAAGTTTCACTGTCACAAAAATTAAAAAATGCTTATCTTTTCTTTCAAACATAAATGTAGTGTTATAAAAATCATGATATTAATAGACTTTAATTACTTTAATTACAACTAAAACTTTAATATTTATCACAATTGTTTAAATTATTTATCCGATAGTTTGTTTTGACTATGTGATCAACTATGCCACTATAACCACCGTTGGGTTAATAATTTTGATAAAAGTAAAAGCATTAGACAAGTAGCTTGGCAATAATCTTTTAGAAACTATTGACTCAACAATATTTGACCAGTATTCTGGAATACGGTAGGCCGTCTTTTTTAATATACAATTTTTTTAACAATATAGTTAAAGTCAAAACTAGCAATTGTTGACAGAAAAAAGGTATTTTTAACATCAAAATTATTAAGCGATGGTTGTTTCACAAATCAAAAATTTGGCAGGAAAATTTCAATAAAAAAATCAAATACAGGGTGCTTTTTTCAAAAGTATCTACCCTGGTTATCTCAGAAAATCTGAAAAAAAAACAAAAAATCCTGAAACACGTCAATTTCTATTTGGAGGGGCACATCTTCTGATATACAGTTGACATGTCTGTCACTTTCAGCACTCCCCTAACAAGCACCTTTCAATATTTTTAAGTGGGATAACCCACTTTGTGACAAGCGGTACCAATTTTTATTTTATTTTAATGTTTAAATATGCAGTCTCAAATAATTATTTCTCAAAATAATATGAATATGCGAAATATTTCAAAACGATGAAACATGTCAGATGACATATCTGTCACTTTCTTCCTCCCCATCAATAACCACCTTTCAACAATTTTAATCTAAAGACGACGCCTTCTAAAATAAATATTGACATGTTTCAGGATTTTTAAATGTTTAGCCTATTTCATATTATTTTGAGAAATAATTATTTCACATTGCATATATATACATTTAAAAAACATAAAAATTAGCACAGATGAATTAATGACAAAAAGACCTTTCAAATGAAGGGGTCCCAAAGTAGGTCATCCCATTTAAAAATTTTGAAAATTCTTTGTTGGAGTAGAGAGGGAAAGTGATAGACATGTCAACTGTATGTCAATAGATGTCCCCGAAATAAAAAAAATTATGTGATATCCAAGGTGGATACTTTTGAAAAAATTTAAGATTCTAAAGTTACCCCCAGTTCACCCTCTAGGGGTGTGTAAGAAAAATCAAATTTAGTATTATTGGATAATTTTTTTTAAATTTAATATTACCCCGGCGGGACTTTCTGGACACACAAATTGTATATATAAAAAAAAATTAAAAAATTAAAAGTTAAATTTAATCATAAATAAAATTAAGATTCAATTATCGACAAAATAAATAAAAGTGAAAAATGCACTTCGTCAAATTTTGATTTTAATTAAATATTGTTGAACATTTTATAATTAGTAAAGTAAAACTGTTTATTTATTTTAATAAATTGCTGTTTTTGCTGGTATAAATTTTGAAAAGCCCTCGTATAAAAATCCAATCCGAATCACCCCAATTCTGATGTGTTTGTAGTCCGGACAAAATTTAAAAAAATTCAAAATACATAAAGCATCTTGTAATTTTTAGTATATTTTCCCAAATTAAGTCTATTGCTTCAGGTTTTATTTTTATAGGTTAGAAAAAAATCGAAATGTTGTAAACATTCTTCCAAAGGCGTTTTCTCCTTGCCCTACTCAAATGATAACTAAAGTTTTGCTTCTTTGATTCTGCTACTGTTTGTTTCTTGTGGTATGATTTCATAATAAGTTCTGTTAAACCTCATCCCTAAGTATAACATTTGGTAGCAATATATTCGAATTATGTAGATTTGGCGGGGGAGGAAAAATAACTTTCAATTCTACTAATTGGCTCATACGCGATTTTTTTAAGATCACCCTTCTTGCCATAAGAACCGATCTCAATAAGTAAAATTTGTTTTGGTGTTGGTATCAACCATAGCAACAAATACAATTGAAAAATATTATTTATAATTAAAATATAAACTTCCTGTATTGTTTGACGCTATTATTCTTACGTGTTTTCTCCATCAACAGCTGTAACACAATTGAGAAAGAAATTTAAGCACCATCTTTTCATTTAAAACCTCTAAAACGTGAAATAATTTTGCATAAAGCAGATGGAGAGATGCGATAACTAAATGCCAACGATCTATGTATTCTCCATTACCAAGAAATCTGAAACGGTATTTTTTTCTACGACCCCACTATTATAAATAATCAATTTTTAACATTTAATTAATCGCGTAAGCGGGCCCTCCTTACAGACGCCGTGCGTAATATGTGCGATCGCACGGTTTGAATTTCTAGTGTGGTTTCTAAGCAACGACCAGTTATAATAATATAAATAAATACATTTATGATTAATCAATGCCAAAAAAATTGTCAATCTGACATATTCTTATTTCCAAAGTATTCCGATTAATTAAAAATTAATTTATAAAAATTAATTTGTTAGTTTTAATTCGTAGAAACGTAGTTATAGAAAAAGTAGAGTACATAACTCTAGTTGTAAAGCAATTACGCACTCCTGGAATTACTGCACTACGCGTTACGCGGGTCGTGCGCAACTTTTCCAGTCGTGCGTAATATATTACTTACAATTCTTGATATGTAATATACTATTAGCATATAACTCAATTTTTCTTAGAGTCAAGCAAAAGGGCCAGCGGGAGAAGTATTGGAATATGTAAGTAAACTTTATACAGAATGCATGGTTTTTTATACTAATTTTACTTTATACTAATACAAAACTGCACCGCGTAACACTGCAAGAAACTGCAGTTTTTTTTTTAATGTTGAAGATTAAATGAAATAATCCCAGAACGCGCATTCTTGGGAGCGTAGCAAAAACGAGCCGTATAATAAATTTGAATAAGTAAATATTAAATTATACAGAGTGTTTTTTCACAATTATCCACCCTGGTCTCAGAAAATCGGGAGAAATCAAAAAAATCTGAAACACGTCAATTCAAATAGTTGACATGTCCGTCATTTCCCCTTTCACTCTAACAAACAAACATCTTTCAAATATTTTAAATGGGGATTAAATGAGATGTCACAAAGCGGGTCATCCCATTTAAAAATTTTAAAATGTACTTATTGGAGAAAAGGGGGAAAGTGACACACATGTCAACTATGTCCCCCTCGAAATAGAAATTGGCGTGTTTCGGGATTTTTTGTTTTGTCCTGATTTTTTGTGATATCCAGGGTGGATACTTTTTCAAAAACACCCTGTAAATCCTCAATAAGAAATAAACAAAAACTACGGCATATATTTATGCTACAGTACGATGGGGATTCGGAATTCATTGTAAAAGGCAAAAGAGACAGGTTGTCATTCTTGGAAGATGAAACATGCACTTTCACCAACATACCTGCTAAAGCCTCAACGACTCATCAATCGATGCCTGAAAATATTCAAAATACCCAACTGCTATAGCATGAAAAATATGTCTTGGAAAGAAACTGATACACCGTCATATATTAAGTAGACCAAACATCTCAACCTCCAGTACTGCGTCGCCTTCCACTTAAAAAAATTGAAAATATAGCAATAACAAAATGGAGGTGAATCGGAAAACATGGATGCGGATCAGTCTCTTGTTAATGATGATATTAGTACCACTTCTGAAGTTGTACCAAAATCACCAATTTCGACATGTACCACTTTCAAAGAGAAGAGAAAGTAAGAAACTGGTGGCGAGTAATACCTAAAAATTAGAATTCATGCAACGTATATGCGCTCAACAGTATTGCAGCAGCAATGGTAATGTTTAGCGACTAATGACTAATTCTAATTTATTGTGTTATTTATATTTACAGTGTTTTGTTATTGTAATAATAAATAAGCATTTTCTTATATTTTAAATTTAAGCTTAATCTGCTGTGAGTCTAATTGTGTAGTTGTCGTGTTATTTAAAAATAAACAGCCTCAATGGTTGGAAAACTGTCTATGATCCTACAGGTTGTTTAACCGATGTAATTATGTAAAATAAATTTTATTCCTAAAATAAATACTTATTTATTTCATTGGACAAACCATATTTTATATGATGAAATAAGATCAACAAAAAAAACATAAATTTGTGCTTGCTTATTTCAAATTATAAAATTTAAACTTTGTGAGTCTTTTAAAAAACGTACAAAATAAAAAAAAACCTTAATCGATTTAAAGCAAAATAATGCAAAAGTTAATAAATTAACAAGCCATAGTTCGTGAGCACATTGATGAAAATGTATGTAAAATTAAGGTTGGCTGGAAACCAAATGCCAGAAGGACGGGAAATACAATTTCCATGATAGAAGAATATATTGCAACTGGATTATGTATGAAAAATTGTAATTGTAATTGTGTAAAATAGATACAATGTAATTTATTTTTTTAAAATTTATGTCTAACTTGTAACCTCGCTTTTAACTAATTTATAACAATTATAACTATTTTATCCGATTCATAGCCACCTAGATACAAAAGTGATTTTATTTGTTGCCATGGTGGTAAAAATTTTCGGACGATTGGCACGTTTTTGAGTTCGAATTGTCAAATCAATTAGAAATAACAAAAGAAAAGTATATGGTATCAAATTTGCAAGGTTGCGTTGTTTCCGGAATAAACATAATACCCGTAAGTGAACCGACTTCACAAATATCTAAAACTGGCATTTTTTATGTATATGCACTCGTATAAATTGCATTTGTCTAGCTTAGTAAATAGCCTTCCCTATGAGCCGGATCACCTGCTATTGTATTTATTTTCTTCTTCGGTTATCAACAAATGTCGTAAAAGATTGAGAAATTCGTCTGAATCTCATTAGACATTGAAATGCAAACGTCGGATTAATCAATCTAAATGAAATATTAGCATCTATAATATAAAATGATATATTTTTCAACTGCAGTATGCGTCGGTATCTGTACAGTTGAAAGTCGGTAGATATTGTCAAGAATATTCCTTGAATTCTCTAGATTTGTTTTAAACCAAAATTCCATAGATTTCCCCCTATTAAAGTGTATTTATTAAACAATAGAGTTATTGCAACCACTATTTTGGCAATACTTTAAAAGTTTAAAAGTTTTTGTTTATTTTACATTTGCGCATGTGCGATTGAAGTATCTTTTATTATTTTTCTTTATTAAAATACAGGCTGCCTTTATTTAATTAAAATACAAGTCATGATCTTTTACTTAAGGATCAGTCATTCTGACATATGTCATATTCTTTAAATTAAATTCTTAAGTCACTATAAAATTTCACAACTTCCTAATTGACATATTTATCAAAATAGTAACGTTCAGAAACTAATATTACTCTTGAAATTTTTTATTTAAAATTATATTTATTAAATAAAACTAAGAAAAAAAAGTCCCTAGATATATTTAAGAATTCCTTTTTTCCCTGTTTATATAAAATATCCGTAGATTATGGATTAATTCCCTGATGGCATCACTGTCTATGAGTGATAATTATATATTCTGAATTGTTAACCCAATTATTAAATTCGCATCCACGCGACTGATTTAGTATTATGGCGTTGGAAACATCGTGGTTAGGGCATGGTTAGGGTGAGAGTGGTATGAAAATGTCCGTATCACACATAAACAAGTAACAGTTGAGTTAGTTAGTTAATTACTTTTGTCCAGACTGCAGCCGGCAGAGTTCGCTTGGTGGCTGTAGCGGCGGCATCACTACACCAGTTATTTGGAGATGTTTGTTTGATTGAACTAAGAGAACTGAGATAATTTTTGGCTGGCGTAATATTTATTATATTATAATAAATACTTGATGCGCGCACCAACAAGCTCTTTCTAGATTACTTGTCGTTCATAATAAGCATAATCAACTTAATTTATTATTAGCATTAGAATACTATGCAAATTCTTCAATTGAAAATTTAAACTGTTGATGTAACTTGAAATAAAGTTTCAGCCGCACATAGTGTAATCGATTAATTTCTTCAAAATAATATACCATTATTATTTTGTGTTGATTTTGCTCTCCATCTATGTGAACTTTATTTTTATCGAAGATATAACGGTCTTTACACTATGTAATTATTTTAGAACTTTTGATAATATCACATAGAAAATCATACAAATGGTTGCTATAACCATCTAACAACATGCAAACTGTTTCGCCTTTAATTTTATTCTTACATTCTTCAGTTACTTCTGCTTATACTTTTTCTAAAATAGAGTTTCTTATTTTATATGCAGAAGGTCCTTTACAATAATAGGGAGCACATCTGTTTAAACTCTGGATGATTTGCATGGTTAAACGGTGTATTCGTTGCATAGAAATATCGGCCAATATGCATATTCATCTTAGAAGCATATTATTTAGATGTTATAATAATACTTAATATTCTACTGTTTTTTTGAGTGGATTCCAGAATTGGCGTTTGATCCGCTAAAAATATTTTAGTTTTATTTTTAATAATGTTAATTATAAATTTATGTACGTTTATAAAAAGTAATTTGAAAGTCACAATAATGAAACAGTTTACAAAATAAATAATTGTTGGAAACAAGCGTAAAATGACGCTTTTTTGCATTTTTGCAAGTGAACATGAAATCCAAAGGTTATGGGTTCGATCCTCATCCGTGGAGTAAAGTAATAACGTAGTAATTATTTAATAATTATAATATTTTAATTTCAACTTAGAATCCATTTAAAAAAAATTAATTGTAAATTATTATTATTTGTAGTCGCCGAACAAATTTTATGTGTGTTGTGCTAGCATAGACATATGCACAACTATAATTTTAATGTGTAAGCATATCATGTAATGAATGTTTTAGGCAATTGATTTTGACATGGTAGAACATAAAACCACTGCCAATTGAGATACCTCCGTAGCTCAATTGATAGAGCAGTAGACATAAAATCCAAAGATTATATATTCTATCCCCGTCCGAGGTCACTAATTTAAAACATTTATTGCAATTGGAGTAATGGCGTAGTAATTATTGAATAATCTACTTATTATAAAATAAAATAAAAACAAATGTCCTTAAATATCCAGTTCTAACAAGCAACGGTGCCTGACATATTTACTGTGTAAACACTTTTTCTTAATTTAATATCTATTTAATTTACAAAGTGGGTAATTAGTAGAAATTGAATAAAAAATATAGTTGAAAATGTAATAAAATTTTCTTTTTAGGTGCGTCTGTTCTTTTTGTAGAATCATCAATAAACATTAGAGATAGCAATTACTGCCTCTTGGTTGACTTGACAGAATGACGATGTATATGTCCTTCCGAAAATCACACACACGCACAAAAAATGTTTGGCGGTCCCAAAGAGAGTTTTCTCCACATTATTTTTATTTCACTCACTCACACTCGCACTCACACTGTCACTCACACTCACTCAGTCACACTCACTCAGTCAGACTTACTCACTCACACTTACTCACACTCACGCTCACTCACGCTCACTCACTCACGCTCACTCACTCACGCTCACTCACACTCCCTCACACTCACTTACACTCACTCACACTCCACACACTCACTCACTCACTCACTCACTCACTCACTCACGTACTCACTCACGCACACTCCTCACACTCACTCACAATCGCTCACACTCACTCACACTCACTCACAATCGCTCTCACTCACTCACTCACTCACTCACTCACTCACTCACTCACTCACTCACTCACTCACTCACTCACTCACTCACTCACTCACTCAATCACTCACATCATCGTACGCACACTGACGTTACATATATAAATATGTACATTTGTATGTGACTTCAGACCACTGACGCTAATGCTGACGTCTCGGGTGATGTTGATCATTCTCAAATAAAACTCTACACCGCAGAGCGATAGCATAGATTTTTATACATTAAAATTGTTAGGAATGTCCGTATTGTCAGTACATACAATGCAGTTTGCTATCTAAACAACTGTAGCACTTCACTTCATCAGTTCACAGTAGTTCTCCTATTCTCAATTCAGTATTCGTGAGTCCACTCAAAACCAAACCAAAAAACCTGTCCAAAGAAACTGTCGATTTTACTGGACGCGTAAACAACCCAAAAATGAATAAAAAATTCAAAACTTTTCAAAAACATCTTTCTTCTTTATTTATGTTTTTTTCATAATAACATCCATTGGGATAGTATCCTGATCCATAATTGAGTGTTGTAGTTTCAAAAAGTACAATCTTCACTTTTTAATATCATTGAGTTAGTTATAGAATCTTGTTGCAAATTGAGCATTTTATATAATTAATTAATGTACAATAATGTTAAAAAATGTCTACCTAAATAACTCAATATGCACGTAAGTCAGTTTTAACAATTACTGTAGTTGTGAGTGCGAATTTTTGACAGTATCCGAAAAAGTTATTTGTTTAGAGATTTTATCTTTTGAAACCACACTCCTCGATTATAGTAATGACTTATAGATAAAATTCAAGTGTTGTAGTACTTGTATGTAAAACTTCAAATCACGTTACAATAACATACAATTGAACTTGGAAAACTCGGCATTCTCTGAGTCCGACTATAATATAGACTCGTTTTACAGTACTTTCAAATTCTACAAATTCTTATTGAACGACCACGAGTGTTGTATATATCTATTATTACCAACGAATATTCTTGCGCTACAGCTACGTTTTCGAATACGCCTATAAAATTAACAGAGAAATAATCAATTTGCAGCGGCGAATCATCCAAACAATTGACGAAAATTCTGATTTTTATATTATTAATGTGGGAAATTACTGCAAAAATATCTAAAATATTTATCTAAAATATCTAAATATCATTGAAATTGCAAATCAAGAAGCGGCGTGGTACTTTCATCATAAAAGATTGAACATATTCCAACCGCATAGCCTTCCAAACGACAGCGTAAAAGAAAACACAAACGAATTGGATAAATTAGAAATCGGTGATGTTTCTACAAACATTTGGAAAGAAAATTGGTTTGGTAAATATCAGAAATAAATGAAAATTAAATATTTCTCGGTCACAATTCTCGGTTCATTATGATGAACAGTGGCTCAAAGAAATTATTCGAGAATCATTCCGTATAGAAATTTTTATACATTTACGAACTACAAACTGGAAATGGTTTTTCTACACGTGTCATTTGGAAATGAAGAACAAGATATCTATAAGCTGAAATTAATATGGTAATATTGTAGGACGATAATGAATTTATTTTGGAAGCAACAAAAGAATTGGAATCGAAATTAAATATTTGAAAACAATCGAGATGTGTCAACAATTTATGTCGTGTTCGTGATAATAGTGATGATGCATACTATATTAAGAAGTTGGTATTGCTCCAGATCCTAATCCGTTTCAACAACTATACGTCAATTCTAATTCTGTCAATTACAAGGATTTCCATCTGGTTTTCAAACTTGTTTTCATAGCGAAAAAAAGAAAGAAATTTTAATGAACAATAAACTGAATTTAATGAGAATGAGTATAATAAACGAAGTCATGTTTTGTTACATACAATTTCTCATCTCTAGTCTCCTGACGTGACTTCACTACTGCACATTCTCTTTGCAGGGACAGCAGAGTGTGGCAAGACTGTTGTTTCTAAACTTCTGAAAGAAATGCAATCGTTTTACAAATGATAGTTATTCTAACGCGCATAGATCATGCATCAAACTACAATGGCATGTATCTATCAATTAAGTCTTGCATCCGGGATGCATAAAATACTTGAGTGATATAACAATTGATGATAACAATATTCTGTGCTGTGGTCTTATGGAATCAGAAGAACTCTTAGAAGACATGGCGGCCGATATTTCAACGGGAACAATAATTGATGTGACAAATAAAGGCAATTTAACAATAATAAATGAGCTAATGAAAGAAGATGGACATATTACAAGTGAAAATAAATTATTACATAAGCTAGTTACTGAGATGGAAGATAAGAATTTATTACTTTTATTTAAAATCCAGGTATTAGAAAGAGAGGCAAGCAATAAACAAAAAAATTACTTTCCTTCAAACATTTCAAATGCGATAAATTCCTTACCGAATAAAATAGATAAAATCAATAAAATAAAACTTTATAGGGGAACAATAAATACAAAAACTGTAACTGATGATAATAATAAAAATAAACAAACATTGCAATTAACCGGTGACAACATTCAAACATCTAGCAAACAAATACATATACCAAAACAAGAGATGAAACCAGTAAGAAATAATACAGTTACAATATAAAATAATAAAATGACATTGAATGAAAATTTGCAATCAGTAATTTATTATGCAAACAAGTGCCAAAAAATTAAAAAGAAACGCAGAACTACCAGCTTTGAAGGAAAAGGTGAAAATAAAAATTTGCCTATTATGGAAAGAAAAAAATGGCTTTTTGCGTTAAGATCAATTGTACGGAAAATCAAGTTAAGATGTTTTTAAACAAGCGAAAAGAAGCGGATTATATAGTAAACAGGCTTAATTCAAAATACAATGACTATACGTCCTTCAAAATTGAAATACTATTTGGTGCACAAGAAATAATCTGCAGTCCATCATTCTGGCCGGAAGGAACTTTTATAAATCAGTTTTTCCAAAGGAGAAGATCTGTCACAGCTCCGGGCAGGTTAAATGTTAACTTAGCAACTGTGACGAAATCGGCTAAGACGAATAATAATAATAATAATAATAATAACTATGATATTTTGTTACTTAATGCTCACAATAAATAGCGAAAAAATAAATCAATTTAGTACTGAATTTAAAAATTTTATATTAAGTTTATTTGTTTTACGGAGACTTTGATTAACTAAATTAGATTTATTAAAAATGCCTTCATATATTTTACTGTCTTATTACAGTAGACATGGAAGAGGAGGCGTTGTATGTATATATCATGATCCAAATTTAAAAATAAGTAGTCTTGATAATAAATCAATTTAGCCATGATAATGTATTTGAGTGATGTGGACTAGCATGGACGACCAATACTAATAAAATATACAGACCACCTTCAGGTAATTTTGATGATTTTATTTCCAACCTGCATATAATGTTATATACTTAACTTTCTATATCCAATATATATTTAACTTTCTATATCCAATATTTTTGCGGGGGAGTTCAATCTAGATTCTTTAAAATCAAAAGATAAGGATAATTTAAACTGTCTATTAGTTTTATTGGTTGTGAATGTGGAGTGTAAAAAAATTCAGCAGCAAATATGTATAGTTAGAGAGCTAGCCGTAAGAAACTTTGAAGAATGTTTCGACAATTTCAAATTAAGATACGATTTGAAACATCGAGATGTGTCCGGCAGGTTGGAAAAAGCGATAAGTTACAACCACGATATTTTGGCCCATATATTATCAAAGAAAAATTATCGCCATTGAATGATGTAGTGGAATATGGTCAGGGAAAAAGAAAAAAATATACGGATCACGTAAGTAGGATATTTGTCTATTATGAGCCATGGGATGAGAAAACATGTTAAATTAGACGTGTATGTGTATATTCCGTTTGGCATACGTAGAATAAAATAAATAATATAATATAGATTTTTAATTTTTTTAAAATCTTTGTTATTAGGAGGTTTTGCATGTACATTAAGTATAATAGACCATATTCAAATGATTCGACATCTAACAGCAGGATTATATTATGAAGACATTGGTACAATAAAAATTGTCGAAGATTACTGGCACTTTGTCTCTTTCACTAACTTTCAAATAATCAAAGTAAATGTTGACCAAACAATTAAGGTATGTGGTGAAAAGTCAAATTTCTATTTTTTATCATGTGATTATGGGGTACAACTAGTCAAACATGTATAAAAACGGTCACACACGTAATGAGCAAACAAATTACAGTGAATTCAATTATAAATTCAGTAAACCAATCACTATTTAATGAGTTGGCTTGAAATAATAGCATAACTGAAGTGATTATAAATATAGAAAGTTTTGAATAGATAGTAACGGCGTTAAGACAACATATTGCTTGGATAGTACTGTTATCGGCTGAATACTTATGGCAATAATAGAATAAGGAACGCAATGTTATTTGCACGCAATGGTATTTTACACCCAAGTAGTAGCCCCGGAAGAATTATATAAAGAATTAAAAGAAATAAAATTACCCAACAGCGTACAGTTTCCAATTGAGTTTGAGGAAATTAATATGTTATATATTTTATGGAAATTAAAGTTTAACGTCCATATTAGTAGAAATCAAGTAATTTCATCACTAATTTCAAATAATAAATTTGCACTCTACAGGATAATACCATTTCCTTTATTAACACACAACAAGTATTATCATTTTAGCAAACCTCATTTTAGTTACGTTGCTTTAAATCATTCTAATAATATATATTTAATTTGTCCCTGGAAAAATGACGAAAAAGATATAATGGATCAATAAAAGAAAAATGAAGAAATCAAGTAATATAAAAAGCTTGAAAAATGAAGAGTTATACATCAGAGTTAAGATGGATAATTAAAAAGACGTAAATCATTCAAGGAGAAAAGCTTGGAAATCTATTGTAGGTGATCCCATCTAAATAGGAAGACGAAATAGATAACATATACAAGGAGTTGTACTTGAAGAGAACGAAAGATTTAAAGAAGCAAATGGCTAGATGGAGTTCAACACAAACGACTCACAGAGGAATTATAACAGAATTGAAAAGCAAGCCCCCCCCCCAGATCATGGTGTGTGTGTTAGGGATTTTAAGTGACATGACTTTTTAGAGACTCTAAGGACCCAAGGACTATCTTAGTGTTTATTTTTGTTTTTCTTTCAATTTAGGTTTAGTTTTAGCGTTATTGTAAATTTAGATTTAGTTATACTTGTATGAATATAGAAAAAGCTAGGAAGCTTTAGCTAGGAGCGCAAAGGATGTTGCGTATCAGATACCTGTACTAAGCCAGCAGTTATTACTTATAAATACCTGGCCGCACACTAACTTCACTCTCTTATATATTCTGATTTTCAATAATAGTAGTACCTGGCGCTCTACTCTATGCTGTGCTATAGTGTACATATACAGATACGCATTATGTAAATAATTAAATATATACTTAATAAGTTGGCCTCTGAGCTTACGACCCTCCAACGTATTGTAAAATTTTGCCTATATTGCTTAATATATTTTTATAAGCTGAAAAACTTATTTCAATGTTGACACTTATTATTTAGAAGAATTTTAATTTTGCTATCTACGTCAAAACTGGTAAGAATGCCACAAAAAAGTTTTGCGATTTCTATTTTACGTTTTGACCAATAAATCATAGAACAGCACATATATCATCTTTAAAATTACCTATTATTTTAATTGATTTAAGAATCAAGACGACACAAGTTATTGTCTTGCTGACAACATTGTAAATTATATTTATAATCTTTACACTATCGTTCCATTGTAGGTTTTTGCTTATGCATTATCGTATTTAAAAATGTATTGTCAGGTATCACCGTATCACTTTCATTGGTACGTATAATGTTAAATCAATATTTTCCTTCTACAACATCTACTGGAAATTAGACAGTAACGTATCAAGCCACTGAAACCGTTGAATCACAAAGAATGTTGTTATGTTAGTCAAACGATAGTTGAAATTAAAATATTGTGCTAAAGAATTTGTTTGACCTATAAATTATTTTTCTAATAATTTTCCTTTGTTAGCTAAATATGTCATAAAAAATAATGTCATCATTATAGACCCAGTGATTTGATATATATATATATATATATATATATATATATATATATATATATATACTTGTTCTAATAAATCTAAAAATTACAGATTTAACAGTGAACGATATAATCTCTGAACTAAAAGAAGATACTAAGTTATATGCAAAAAATGCTGAACTGTCTCAAAAATTGCAAAAAGATATTCATTTATGCTTACTGAAATAAAATGAAACAAATACAATCACTAAATTTGTTAGATAATATGTTTATTATTGAAAACGGTGAAGTTCCTTAAGTTATATTACCCGTTCTACGACCACAGACGGAAAAAAGAACAAATATTATTGTTAACAGATAACCTGGGTAAAGATAGTTCAATGCTGTTAAGAGAGATCTACAGTGTAAGAAATACTCTATAACGAATATATGCTTTGAAGACATCAGATATCATATGTAATCACTAGATATTATATGTTATCACTAAATATCATATGTTATCACTAAATATCGGATTATATGCACTATCAAAATGCTAAAATATGCACTAAAAAATGCCAAAATATGCCAAAGTTTCTATTGGGCAAAAGTTGTCCCAGATTATCATAAATATATGGGCGATGTTGATAAAATGGGTTGGTTGGTGAGTTTCTATAGATGTTGTATTTGGCAAAGAAAATAATTTTCGCCAATATTTGAATATTTACTAAATATCAGAATTTCTATTGTTTAGTTACTGATGAAAACTAATCTCTTGACAAATTCAGAAGGTTTGTAGATTACTCTTTTCCAACACATAAGCAAAAGGGGGCTAATTCTGACACCACCGATATACAATATGACACTATTTGCAGTTTTGAGAGGCACAGAATATGAAAATAATAAAAAAACACGCCAACTTTGTCTATGCACTAATGAGTTAAAAAGACCGACAAAATAAAAATTTACTGAACATTTGCTCTCAACTAATCACGATTTTTCCCCGATTTTAATATTAAATAATTGCATAAATCTTTAGATAATAAATTATTAAACACTATAGAAAATTTAGAAATCACACAACAATTGTTCAACTTTAAACACAAAGACTGATTTTTTATTGAATTCTGATGAAGGATTAATTGGCAAATATGTATGTCTGCCTGCATATTCCGAAATAATGAAAACTCCACAATTATTTAAGTTATTTACATGTTATTATTATTTCATTTAGTGATATGTACTTAATGTATCAATTGTTTGCATCTCCACCACGTTTTTTTTTAATTTTACATTGTTTTATTTGTAATTAAATTTAAATGTAGTTTAATGCTATTATTTGATGTAACTGTTTTTAGCTTCAATATGACTAACACAAATCGAAACTAGTGACCATCTTTTAAAAATAATTTAAGTTAATTAATTAATTAAGTTAAGAATAAGGAGTGTCCTTGAATTTTGTTAATATTCACTGCAAATCGCCGCAAATAAAGATTCATTATCATAATTTTTAGATTTTACAAAGTTAAAAAAAACTTCACGGTCATCAATTTGTGTAACGTAATTTATTACTATGTTGGATTGCTTATTCATAATTTATTATTTATTGAATAATACATAAAGTAGTAATAATCATGACATCAATATTGATAGTGGCATTACATTATTAAAGTTTTCTATTCTATTAAATGCAAAATTAAATAGTGACAATACTCAGAAAGTAGCAAACCTAACATGAACAAAGTTACATATATGCTAGTATTTCTTCACAGTGTAATTTGTGTTAAAAGTTCTATAGATCAAATGGCAAGTCATTATTATGTATTACATTATATTTCTTTTTTACATCATATTTGCTCCGATATGTTTACATTTCTTTTTGCCTTGTTTTAAAAGTAAAATAGATTTTGATATTGTATAATAACAGAGTTATTATATGCTACTATGCATACATAGTGTCTCATTTAAAACAATGTTTTTGTAAATATCTCGTAAGCTTAATTACTTACGGTACTCAATTATGTTATTGTTTTCACCGATCTGCAATAAAAATACTACTATATTTCTATAATTTTATATTTTATAATATCAACGTTACTTTTAACAATTATGTTTTTGTAATCTATAATGCTACTAAGTTGGCTGAATTCTTGTTACGTGTCTAATTCTTGCACAAATAGGTTGTTTTTAAGTGAAACTTTTATAGCAATATGAAAAAACCAAAAAGATTAAAGCATTTCACACTCTGTATGAGCATCATGGAGATATTGCACCATAATTTCCCCTTCTGAGTTTTTAAAGTATCTGTTGTTGGGTAACAGAATTAGTGTCTCGACTCTCTCCAAAGTAAAATAGAAATGTTTTCGCATACATTTATTACCATCTGAATTATACCAGAGTATTCAACTCTTGTTGTTGAATTTACTATATTTTCATATGTGATGTTCTCGAATCGTAGTATTATTGTTTCTAGAGTCGATAGAATTCACGGAAACCATTTTTTTTTAATTTAGTAAACAGCAGCATCCTTCCCTTGAGAAATATCTATATTTATAAAATGTTCAATCAATTTTCAACATTTTTCACGTAGCTTTCAGCGATTGACTAAATAATAAATTCGTACAAGTCAAGTTTTGAAGATTCGTTCCAAGTTTCAAAACAGTTGGTACCAGTACTTTGGATACTGGTTTTGCACAAATGCTTCAATATACTTAAAATCTTGGTCAGTAAGAAAATTTTGTAAGTTTAACTGCCTTTTATTTTCACTAATGTATGTTTCAATGCTCACAAATTTTTTTAATGAATCATATAAACTATTCCATCGTGTTTCCATCGACTTAAGTAACGTTTTCTAAAGTATTTTTCAATTATATCCGCTGTTTTTGGTCGTCTTATTAATTTGAACATTATATTTGTCTATTGTTGACGTATATAATTCCGAATTTCTTTTAATTATTTTTGTAGTATCAGAGCTTGCACAAAGGGAGAGTTTATGAGCTGCACATCTGAGATAAAAAGGTAGCTGTGACACTACATCTTTACCAACAGACACCCAGGTTTTGCTTTCGTCGTCAACATAATGTATACCAAATACATTGAACGCTTTTACAAAATTGCTTTCGTTATCTGTAATAGTGGCTACAATTATAAAAATAAATTTGATTTTGTTTTTTATAAACATTACAATTTTCATTGAACATTGATTCGGGGCCCAGTCAGTTCGAGAGGGTCCGATGGCTAAAACTCGTGGCTTATACGACCGACCCACCCACCAAATTTTTTTATAATAATCCGTATACCAGCTATCACCAAGAAAACTCCTTCTCCCGCCACACGGAGACGATTGTTGTGCACATCCACGAAATACCTTTCAATATTTCCTTAATGTTTTCTACGTTTTTTTAATACGAGTCTATTCTTCTGCCAAGATAGCGTTGACTGACAATTTTGAAATAATGTCTGAGTATTTAAAATATTTAAAAAATCTCTAAATGAAGAATCGTCGACCATTTTAAATGGGATCATAGTATTTATTATGAATTTTACTATTAAATTATCAAATCGAGCTTGCTGTAAAAGAGTTCTCCGTTTTACATACACGTGTTTCATTGGCTAAATCTTGGAAATTAAACAAATATTTCTCGTTTTGATAAAACAAATTCTTTAAAATCTTTAGCTACGTTTTAGTTATTTCTAAGGGTTTCTGTTCAACCCAAAGTTTAGGTTAGTTGTTAGAAAATATCCAATGTTTTTTAGTTTTATTTGATTAATTGGTTGAAATAATTTTCAAATGGCTGGTTAATGGCGAGTTAAATATATATATATATATATATATTAAAATTTGCCAAAGTAAAACAACTACCTTTTGCTTTAGAATAGTTTAAACCTTTATTCATATGTATACGAAAGCAATTTTCTTAATTTTAATTAATAAATACACAATCGTTTGAGCCAAGCGGGTCAAGAACGCATAAAGTTTAGACGCGGCACGTCAAAAAAAATATTAAAAAATGGAAGAAAATGTAAAATTATTTTAATAATAAATATTATTAAACACTGTACAGTATCTTATCAAATGCCGTTCAATGTAAATAAAATATAGAAAATTCAAAATATCAAATAGTTTTTTTTTAATTAATTAATAACTATTTGATAAATAGTGACAAACTCGCATATCTAACTAATTTGTTGTGTTTGTAACAAAATAATTATATTAAAATAACCGGACAGGTACGTGGCAAATAAATTAAACCTCTATCATTCAAATTTTAAAAAAATCTTTTGACCCAATAATGTTGATAATAATACTATTTCGTTATAACATTATTTTATTAAAATCAATTGGAATTTGTAAAAATTGATTTGAAAACCACAAATATTAAAAAAAATTACGAAAAAACATGAATTAAAAAAAAAGCAAAATTAATTGAAACTTGTTTTATATTATTAAATTAAAATTAATTAATTATTTAAATATAAAAATATGTGTAAATCGATATTAAATCGGAATGATCGATACAAATCAAACAGAAGCCGTTATAAAAATTGTGAAAATTAATAATAAAATATCAGAACTCAATAATTTCAAATATTTTATACAAATTTCTCAAAATTTTAAAAGGTATCCAACATTTTTTAGTCTCTTTGACCTTTTACAAACTTACTTCTTGTATAATAATTTGCATGTTTTTCTAGTTTTGCTTAAATATTTTTGAGTATATTATGATTACAATATTTATACACGAAGGGCCTGTAGCCACCTCTCCGAATTTATTATTATTATTGGTAGTACTAAACGTTAATCAATTATTTGGTTTATTTTTGCTCAATGCGATGCAAAAACCACGTAGGTGCACTGATGAGTTCTATGAGAGAATAAGCATGTGTTTGCATCTGATTGTTGCCGCTTGTAACAACTTTGAATCATCATGAATCTTTTAAGATTAATTTACCAATTTTACAACGCCAATGTGAAGTTGTCTTAGGGTTGTTTAGTGTTTTATATGGATCTCTAACACTTTACAATTTTTTTACAAGAAAATCACATAACCACTCCTGTGACTATTTATTATAACTAGTGGTCAAAATTTTTACATAGTTCATTAAATTTTTAAGTTTAAGTTTATTGATTTTTTTTGGCCAAGACTAAACTCCAAATATAACCACTCACCGTGACTATTTTGTATTACTAGTTTAAAAGATATTGAGGTTTTTTGTCTAAGAGTGTACTTCTAATATAACCACTCACTGTGCCTATTTATTATTACTAGTGGTCAAAATTTGTCCATAGTTCATTAAATTTTTAAGTTTAAAGGTTATTAAGCTTTTTGTCTAAGAGTGTATTCCTAATATAACCTAACTTAATTTTTTTGTTAAAGGAAAAAATGCTAACGCACGTCCTTTCCCTTGGCAGTGAGGGACTGGCATCCTCTAAAATCTTTTCTCTTATTTTCACGGTATTATTTTTCGAGGGTACAGTCTATTATTTTATATTTGTCCGCGTTTGAGAGGTGCTGTGGATTTCTGTTACTATATATTTCCAGTTTGTGCCTCTTTGTAGCATTAGACCGAATATGTTTATTGGCGTGATCTTGGTTTCAACCACCATTACTTTCCGTTCCTAGTGCCATCTGTTGTAGCTTAGCACCGTATGCTCCAATTGTCCGTAGTACGTGTACTTGTCATCTTCCTTTAGTTTGAATGTAAAGTGATAGCTGGAAAGAGTGTACTGTAAGGTACGGTATGGCCGTATTTCCTGCTTATCTATAACGCTATAATATGGAGCTATGTGGTGCTTTGTCCAGCTGCCTGTGTCGCTGTTCATATTATATTCATCCTGCCACTTTGCGACCTCGTCTCTAACCTTTATTTTTAGTAAATGGTGGCAATGCTTGTGCTAGTAGATTACCAGTAGCATTTTGGTAAAGATTGTTGCTTCTACTGGCTCTAGCAGCTCTTATGGCCACCTTCCTTTGCATTCTTGGCAGGATGTCTTTGTACTTTGCTAACTTGGTCTAGTTGTTGCATACCGGAGTTTTGTATAGTACTATGGAGTTGACCACATAATACTCTTTCTTATTTGTTTAGGACCTCCAATGTTTGGTATTTTGGCCTTGTTAGCACATAACCTAACATAACAAAACTCATCAATTTTATTATTTTGTACTCCTTCTATATACGAACTTTAACTATGCCAAATCTCACACTCTTCGTACGTGCAATGTGCTTTAAAAAAGTACAAAGTTTTTTTTTCACGTATTATGTATATAGATTTGCGCTGGCGTTGCATCTTAATCAATTATTCAGTTGATTTTTGTTCAATGCGTTATGATTCCGGTTGCATGTAGGGTTGTTTAGTGTTTTAGATAGATTTCTAACATTTTTAAATCTTTCTACAAGAAGCTATAAGTCAATAACCACTCACTTTGGCTATATTAATATTCACTGTGGCGGTAAGCGTTAATCAATTATTTGGTTTATTTTGTTCAATGCGATGCAGAAATCACGTAGGTGTCCTAATGGGCTCTATGGGAGCAAAGCATGTTAAATTTGAGTAAGTGATTATAAACTTTCTTTACTCAATCTTTGTTTGTCAGCGTTGAGTAAGATTATTTAGTGTTTTTGATGGATTTTCAATACTTCACAATCTTTCTAAAAGAAGGGCACTCATTTACATATTCATTTTAATAATTTGCAAATTATTGATTTATTTTAATTAATTACAAAAAAATTCTTAGCAGTTTTTAAAATTTTACACTTTAAACTATAATATATATAAACTTTTCTTGTCCTTTGATCAGCATTTAAAATATACTCGGAGACAAAGAAAAAACAATAAATTGAAATATTTTAAAGATTTTACTTTTAGTTTTTTTTTATTTTTTCACAATTTTGCAATGCTTTTTGTACAAATCTTTGCATATTTTTTGACATGATACATTTATAAACCTTACGAAAAGATTTCAAGTTTTTAAACAACTTCAAATTCTTAATTAAATAAGTCATGATATGTTAATAACTTAATATAATCTTTACATTCGTTTGTTTTATATGTTGTAATATTGTGTATATAAAAATATACACGATAGGGCAACATAGAATGGCGTTTTTGAACTTAATAGCGTCCGTTTTCTGTAATGCATTATTGTAGTTATTGCTCAAAGTTTTGGATTACCTTCACATACAAATCAATGACAATTGAAACAGTTTGAATGCAAATTGTGTTACATTTTTCTTATGAGCTCCTCTCGTTCTTCAAACCTTGCAACTTCTAATTATTTTTTGACCACTAAAAGCGAAGGTTGATAAATCTTAAAACCCGCAAAAGTTAAAAGAAACCATCACATAAGAAGCAAATAACATCGAGTTGTGTGAGAGGGTGGTTAGTGTCAAAATTCCCAGATGTGGTTAATCCTTGGCGTCTGTGATTAGTCATAAAAAAGAGCAGAAATTAACCGCGGAACTTCGAAAAACGACTACAGCTGTGCTTTGCGCATGCAAAAAATCTCATTTGTTTGATATTCTTTTCAAAACTTAACTTAATTTTTTTATTGTTAAATGGTAACATTTAAGCTACCATTTGTCACAATAAAATTTTTTGTAAGTTTGAAAAGAGTAGACTTATTCTTATTTTAAAAACGCCTTTACATTTGCTGCACCCTATAAAATGCCTATTTCAAAAATTAATTCAAAAATACAGTGTGTTAATATGTTAATATAAATATGTTAATATTTCTATTTTAATTTGTAGTACTCAAAACATTCAGATTCAATGGTCTTTATTTCATTAATTTTGAAAAAAATTTTGAGAAGTTTTAAAATTTTTCAGTTCGTTTGTTCTTGACCTATTCACAACATTTTAAAAATCTTATAATTTAAAAAACGTCCGTTTTTTTACTTTTCTACAAATTTGCAGTGCTTTTTGTACAAAACTTTCGATATTTTTTACGTTTTTACAAAATGTTATCAACTTTTGCACATATTTTAATAAAATTGGCGAAACTCTTTTATTAAAGAATTAAAAAAATCTTGCGTTTTTTTTTACATTAATTGCAACGTATTTTCTTGTATTTTTAAAATAGTACATTTTATTACAATTAATAATGTTTTCTAAATATGCATTTTTTATACACCTTTTTTACAATTTTCAAATATTTCTCAAATTTTCCAATTTTTTTGTTAAGAGTTAATAAGGAACGCGCTTAAATTAGAAATATTTTCTTAAACATTTCATAAAAAAGTTGCTATTTAAAATGTTTTACCAGTTTATACAATAAGTCGCAATATTTTCAAACAGTTATTTTAATTTGTTTTAGCATTTGATACTGCAGTTGTGCATTGCACGGATATCATTTATTTGATATTATTTTTAAAACGTAATTTCATTTTTTTAATTGATGAATTGTAACATTTAAGCTCCCATTTATCACAATTAAAATTTGTGTAAGTTCAAAAAGTCTCGACTTATTCTTATTTTAAAAAGGCCTTTACATTTGTTTCACCCTAAAAAAGCCTATGTCAAAAATTAATTTAAAAGTATAGATATGTTCATATTTATATTTTAATTTGCAGTACTCATAACATTCAGATTATGGCTTACAGTCTATTTGCTCAATGGTTTTCATTTATTTCTTTAAATTATGAAAAATTTCATGACAGGTTTTAAAATTTTACATTTCATAAACCTGTTCTTGACCTATTCACAACATTTTAAAAATCTTATAATTTAAAAAACGTCCGTTTTTTACTTTTCTACAAATTTGTAAAATTGTTGTAGAAAACTCTCGATATTTTTTACGTTTTTTACAAAATGTTAGCAACTTTTGCACATATTTTTATAAAATTGGAGAATTTTTTGACATTTTCTAAAAAAAAACATTCAACATTTTTTCCATTTCTCAACTTTTCAAAAAATTTGATAGTACAGTTTTTTAATATGTGTATTTTTAAAATCGTACATTTTACTACAATTTACTACATGTCCACACATTTTATCTATATTTATTGACAATTAATAATGTTTTCTATATATGCATTTTTATACACCTTCTTTACAATTTTTAAATATTAAATATTTTATAAAAGTTTTGCATTTTTGTAATTTTTTTTTGTTAAAGGTTTATAAAAAAGTAAGCGCCTTTCTTAGAATGAGAAATATTTTCTTAAAATTTTTCAAAATTTTACATATGTTATGCAATTTTTGTAAATTGGTATTTTTACAACCAGTTATCAACAATTCATAAAAAAGTGGCTATTTAAACTTTTTACCAGTTTATACAAAAAGTCGCAATATTTTAAACAGTTATTATTAAATTTTTTAGCATTTAATAATATTATATTTATTTTAATGCAAAAATTTCTTGACTATTATTTTAATTAATATAATCGTTTATTGATTTATTTTTAGTTGTATAATGTTATTATATATATGCTACTACATTTCTAGGCAGTTTACTACATTTTGAGACATTTTGTGCTTTTTAAATTAAATTATTTTGTATATAACTTTTTACGTTTCTCAAATATTTTTGGCACAATTCACAAATTTAAGTACTTTTCAAATTACTCATTGTTTAAATTCTTCAACAATTTACGACATTATTCGAAAATATATTTTTGACAATACTTTTTACAATATTCTGTAAACACAATTATATTTGCAAGATTTCTTGACCATTATGATAGTTTTATAAACAATTAACAAACAAAAAAACATTTTGTAGATTTTGTGATTTTTTTTATATTTCACCACAACAAATTATATTAATATTTTTAAAAATAATTGTTACATTTCTGACCATTTCACAATTTATAGAAACAGACATCAATATTTTGCAACATTTCTTTTTTGAATTTGAACTTGATTGACTGATTTTTTTCATTTAGAACTTTCAAGATTTTTAAATTTTAAAAATATCATATTTATTTCAATATAATCTGTACCATTTCCAGATAGACAAATATTTTTATAATATTTTTGATTAAATTTCTAAAAGATTTTGTGACAGTTCTCGAGTTATATGAGTAATTTTCAGTAGTATTACCACAAGCGACTGAGAATGATGCGAGAATGATTCAAGTTTTTTTGAAAGTTTGTTGTGATTGATTATTGCCGTTTGGCAACAAACTTGAGAAATTCTTGATTATTTTGAGTCTCGTGTGGTATTTAATCAGACTACTTTTTGGTGTATTATTAGTTTTATATTCTTAAAAATAAGTCGAATATAAACTAAGAGTAGGACAGAGGAGAGTAAGTACTTATTATAAGTACAAATGTCAATGTCATGAATTATATTAAATTACTGTCAATTCATCACACTTTAATTCAAATTTTATAATTATTACATTGTTTCCGCGACAATGTATCAACAAGAAATTATCCTCAGCTACCTTCCCACTTTAATAATGACCTGTTTGCTTGTATTATCATATATGACGAGCTTTTCCAGTTGTTTTATTGGTTTGTAGAAAAATAAAAAAATAACCAACATTATTTTTGAATCGTGAATATATTATTTATATTCATTCAGTGTACTGAAAATTGTAGATTCAAATTGTTTTTACTATTCTTGATCAAATTAAAATTGTTTTTAAAAAAGTAATTGAAAAATTAAAGAAAATATTTTTTTCAAATAATTATAAAGACATTAATAATATTTTCATATAATTGATTGAACACAAAAGACTGGATATTATTCATGATTGTGGTCATCATATTAAACCGCGTGAACGTCCACGTGTGTATGGGGTTATAAAAAAAGAGGCCCCCTTTGACCGATGGGCCGCGCCATGGACGCGCAACAAACATCTATTATTTTCCCATTCCGTCCGTAAGTGTTTTAATACTATTAAAAGTCCCCCGTGCTCCCTCTCGCCCGAATGGCCGGACTTGCTTTATATACGTATAATACTAATGGCGGTCTGAACGGTGATGGGTTTTTAATAGTACCTACGCTTATTAAGCTGGAAGCTCCATGTATTACATGGAACTAACGAACAGGGCTTTAATAATTGTGTATTTTATTTTATAACCGAGCGCTTCGCATAATGGGTTGCCCCTTAATTTGAATGGCCGTATACATAACAATCTTAATATGTCAGTCGTTTATTTGATGTTTGCCAATTGAATTAAATGAATGATCATATGTTTGGAGTGGCCAAGATTACCCGAAATGTACTGCCCGTTTGCAGTTCATTAAAAACAGCTTAGTTTCACCTAATTATTCGGGCTATTTACATTTTTCACTACGCCGCCGCAATAATTATGCTTTTTATATATAAATTTTAAAACCACTCAACTATAAATAACGCGTTTAATATTGTTATTCATTAATGTAATAGCAGGCAATTTATCTTTTTAAATTGATCGGTGGCATTTTCCCCAAATCCAATACATTTTTATGGCGATGTAATAAAATTAAAAAATACGACGAAATGAATATATTTCTTGATACAAATAAGCGAGAGTAGTCGGTCTGGGGGCCTCTTGCATCTTAATTATAGCGGGCGAATTTCCACTTCAAATATTCATTACACGTTCGTTAAACCCGGCCCGATGATTACGTTCCGCGTTTCGCAGTGCAAGAAGCGATCAATCATCAGTTCGCTCTTTATGAATTTACAAGACGGTGTCAGCTGTGTACATTTATTAATTAATGGGAACCGTCCTAGGACTTTTACAAAACGTATTCCACCTCGTTTGTGTTTGACTTTCATTAGTAATTAAAAGTATACAGCGCCTGGCACCGGATCAACACCGATTAATAATGATGTCGTTTCTGTTATTTATATTATCTTGTCTAGGCATCCCCATAGAGATAAGTTTTTTATTGTGTGTTTGAATTTGTTCGGAATATTTAATGTGCAACTGATCCTAAGAATCGATATTAATAAATTTAAAGGTTGCGTTATATTTTAAGACATTCTGAAATATTATAATTATTACCATTAGTATTAAATATTAGGTTACTTAATATTGCGTAATAAATTATGTAACTCAGTTTAATACATTAAACGCTCAAGTTAACAATCCCGCTAATAAATCTTATTTCAAGTATGGTTTTCTATTTTTTGCATGTGCATACTTATTATATATTACTCATTTCATATATTGCACAATTGCAAGAAAAGTTATAAAATAAATGTACGTTATGACATTAAATCTATTTTTAAAAAATAATAATTAACTCAAATTTTTTTCGAAAATAATTTGTTAAATTTGAAATTTTCGTTTCATTAAACAATACTTTCAAAATTGTTTTAGAAACAAGGCAATTGTATTAACGTGATTATCTATTTACAACAATTTAAAAACAAGTTAATTTATATTTAATAATATGTATATTTTAATTTTATTTTCATATAAAAAAAATATTTTAAGTTTTTATTAAATAATTTTCATTATTTAAAAAAAATTTTTTTTAGATAATTGCGTAATACTTTAAACTTAAATTTTTATAACAAAAAACCAAAAGTGTTGTTTTTGGCTACCGTTTCGGCGTTTTTGCTAATATTGGCAATAGTTTTGGTTTAAGTGTTTTGTGTAAAAACTTTATTCAAATGACTATTATTGATTGTTTTGATAAACAACTAAAAATTGAAGTTTCATTGATTTCTTTCTGAATAATTGGGTACATACTGTGAATCCAACCAATATTGGCCCATAGAAGGAGTTTTAGCGCAAAAATATAAATAAAAAATATTAATATATTAAATTATAATTATAATATAACAAGTATATCGTATTCTCAAAAGAAGTATTAGTTAAATTTACGATTAGAATGCTAATCTCTGTTTTAGTTTTTAATGTCTCCAGTTGTCATAAAGATTTATTATTAACAAATAGAAATAAAACTATTTCTAACGAAATAATCATTTATTAGATTTTATTTTGGGATAGATTTTTATATCAGCTTTACAGTTGTTATTTGTTATAGGTATTTATAAATTAATTCAAATAGTATTTATAGATACAATGCAATGTTTACCACTTTTGGATGAGTAATTATAGGTAGGGTTTGCAGAATTCCAAAGTTCATGTGCTGGTGAGTTCTATGATTACATGAATAGATCTTCTGTCATCATCATCATAATCATCAATCATTATCATCATCATAATCATCATCAATTGATGATATTCTTATATCATTTTGGGAGAGTGAAGAAGTTTAGTCTACCCCACTTAGGTCACCAGGAGATAGATGAGTTGTGTAAAAAATATTTTGTCGAGACTACAACTAGAGATGACAATAGTTGTTATATTGTACGTAGACCATTCAACCAGAATCATTGGTTTCTAATCGGGAATACGCATTAAATACTATTTAAAAACTTGCACGATTTAAACGTGATCTTGTTTTTAAACAATTATATGTACCTTACATTTGGACTTACCATGGGGTTAAAGAGGAAAAAACTAATGTTGTTACAATCCGTGTAGTTTTTAATCAGGCCAAAAAACATTGTCGTGGCTGTTCTTTGTCATGCAAAAAAAAATTTAAACAGACATTGGACAAATTATAATTAGATTTCGGAAATATGCAAAATATGCCAAATGTTTAAAAAAGTTTCTCTACATTTGGATGATTGATCTTATTTTATTAACATACATTCTGGCGTTCAAATTCTGAAAAACCAGTGACAAAATAGAAACATACAAGAGTTATTATTGGTGTGAGCAGTAGTAGCTTTTTTGTCGTAACGTGTAATTGTCCGGTTGTTAGACGGTTTACAGTTTCTTTTAGGTGTAGTAGCTTTGAAGTCCGGTATTTATATTGATATTAGGATATTATAATTATTAAATAGTTACTACGCCATTATTCCATTTTGAAATAAATGTTTCAAAAATTCATCTTGGGTCAAGATTGAACCCACATTTTTTGGATTACATGTTCTATGCTCAATTGAGCTACTAAAGTGGCATTGGCTTTATGTTATAGAAAATCAAATATTGTATTATAGAAGATTAAATATTGTATTATATACCTAATTTGGCATTGGTTTTATGTCCCATAACATAAAATATTATATTATATAACATACAATATTATATTATAGAACATAAAATAAGTGACAATTAAGGTACCTCAGTAGCTCAATTGCCAAAGTATTGGACATGTATTAGACATAATCCAACAGTTGTGAGTTGAATCCCCCCCCACTCGAGGCGGTGGTGCCTAAGTTGGCATTGGTTGTATGTTCTATAACATACAATATTATGTATTAAAGTAAATTTTTTGAACAAAAAATGGAGTAATTGCGTAGTAGTAGTGAGAGGTGAGTCTGGCTAATATTTTTTTTTTAAATAAGAATCTTGCATTCTATATTAATTCGCATATTAATAAGCAAATAATAATTAATAATTAAAACAATTTTTATACTATAGTATAGTATATCTTATCACAAAAAATATTTAGTAAAGCGGACTAGTTTTCTGGTCATCATCATACGGAGATAGTAACAAATATATAGAAATAGATATATAATTATATATATATATATATATATATATATGGTCATCATCATACAGTGATAGAAGTAAATATTTCACCGTATGATGACCAGGTTATTGGTCGAAACTAGTCCGGTTTAATAAATATTTTTGTGATAAGATATTTAAAAAGTTGTTTTATTTATTAAAATGCAATATCACATAGTTAAGCTACCATCATTCAACAAATAATAATTATTTACAATTTTAAATGGAGCCTAAGTTAAGATTAGGATATGATAACTATTTAATTATTTAGTAATTATAATATCCTAACGCTAACTTAAGCTGATAACATTTTATGAGGTGCTGATGATGGATTATCCGGCTATAGAGTTACGAGAAGAAATAATAGGTATTTTAAGACATGGAGATCTTGAGTTGGGAAAATGTTTGAAATCTAGTATTGCAGTAGTGCAGCGCTTCTCAATCTTTTTTGGAATCTTTTGTTGGAAGTTGTCTGATGAAATTGTATATTTATTGTTGATGACTATTTTTTTAATTGTTTGAACAAATGTATTGTACATATTTATTATTGATACATTTTTTTATATTGTTGACCAAACAATATTCTTTTTTTCAATTTTCTTGCGCCCCACTGGCAACTTGCAGCGCCTCAGTTTAAGAACCGTTACAGTAGTGAATGCAAATGACGGTTTGATACATAAAATTCCCAATAGTTTTGATTCACTAAAAATGTTACAATTATTTTAGAATCCTATTATGGACATTTTTTATTATGTTATCAAAAATCATAAAAAATCTCAGTCCAAAAAAAAGCATTTTTCTAGAGTAGCGAAAAAGTTTTGAAAGTTTTTGATATAAATGATTCTATTTGTCTATTTTTTATTTATAAAGGTAATGTTGCAACGCTTGTAACTGTTAAAGATAGGCTGGTATGATGTTTTACTAAATAATATTCTAGTGCAGTCAGAACAAAATTTGAATACATTTCCTGATATAACCAAGATTGTCATACCACCAGTAATTTGTCTTTAAATCGTGCGTCACTAATAGGGTTTTCTGACGCGAGTATGTTTGGAAAAAATGTTTGTGTGTAAAAAGATGATTCCGATGTTATTTTTATGCCTATCTTATAGCTGCAAAATCTTAGGCCAAACAAGATTTTGCAGTTATAAGAAAAATAATGACACCAGAACGTTTCTTAAAATGTGAACTATTCTACTATTAGAACTAGGGGCAACTATTTTATTATTAAAATAACTTAAATTTGTTCTTCCATCCTTGCATAGTTTGATAATAGAAATTACTATTTATTTTACTAGTCCACTAAGTCCACTACTGTATTCACTTAGGTTTTTACTCCGTCATATCATTTAAAAAAGTTTTGTAGCTGACCGGCTAGGTCAAATACATAAATGTATTGCTTCTCAATGGAGATCTGCACCTGGAAAACAAAAATCTGCTTATCCAGATAGTTGTAGTCTGATTTAATCAGAATTGCTAAACTGTTCTATATGCTGGAAATATTCTAATTTTTTATGAAACAATAGTACATTGTAAACCCAAAAAAGTAGAAATATAAACAAATGTACCCGAATGAAACGATTTGGTTTAGAAATCTTTATTTTGCTGTTCAAATTTCTTCATTTGTCACTTTATTTGAGTTTCGACCCTTTTAAAATTAGAAAGAGTGTTAATTAATTTATTTTGTTTTATTTGGAATTTGAAGTTCAAATGCCGCCACATAATTAAAATAGTTGCTTCTAGTCCTTTTTATTCTTTAGAAATATCAGGACGCTTTACAAATTGCAGAGTTATCCAAATCATTTGAGTACTGATATGGTTCGACTTAAAATTGGCAATTTCCGTGATTTCGGGGAATTATAACTTGGTTTGAAACATGCTAAATGTTTTCAAATTCATTCAATTTTGAATCCAATTAGCAATTTTTTAATTAGTCACATCCATTTGATTTCTGGTGATTGTAGATCTCAGCTGGCACAATCGTTAATGCATCAACGATATTGAATTTTTGCAACAAGAATTTTACTTCGTATTTTTTTGTGTTTAATTATTGTTTTAAGGTCAGTCCTATACAACCATTCTTGGTATATCTACCATCATATCGAATAACTCCTGATCGTACTTTTAGTCATTCTGCTGTAGATTTAACTTTTGCGATTAAAGCATTAATATTAAATCTTATGCGTTTTTTGACTGTATTTCTTACAAGGAGTGTCTTGTCTTGTTGGATGGATTGATAGCCAGGAAAGTGTATTGCAGTATGAAACTGAAACGTTCGGTTAAGGTAATGACAAACGCTAACATTGTGGATGCAAATGCGACCAGAAATATTGATTTTCAGATATAGCTATGCTACATGTATTAAAAAAATTATGCAACTTACCTTACTTTTTGCATCAATTTAACTAAAAAAAGATTTTACAAAATCCCTAAAAATTCATAGAAAATAATAGAGTCGTAAAAAAAACTAAAAGTATTAAAATACTAAAAGTAGCATTTTATTTGATTTTCTGAAAAATATTTTATTACAAATTTTAACAAATTTAATAAATTTTATTAATAGAAAGAATTTTAATGTAATTAAAAAAACATAATTTATATATTTTTCAATATCAATTTTTATAGATACATATGAATTTTAAATTTATTATATTTTCTTGTTTGAAAATGACATAAAAATAAAATTAATTATTCTAAATTTTAAATTATTTGTTTAATATAAATATTAAAATTTAATAAAAAATAAATGCCGATATGTAATATTAATTTATATTTTTTAAAATTTAATTGATAAATCCATTTATGTTGATGAACAATGTTATTTGCAATAATATAAAATATACCAATAAAATACAATGAATTAAAATTATACCGAAAATGTCATATTTAAAACCCATTAATTGATTGATAAAATAGCGATTGCATTACAGTTGCATGTTATTTGCTACATTTCTATTAAAAGTAAATAAACTACCATTAAACTAGATACAATTTCGTACCAAATGCTACAAACTAGATTAAAATATTCAGATTCCTTATTACCGAAAAGCACGCAAGAAGTTTCATTTATTTGCATTGTGGATACTGACATACACCCCCAATTTATATTAGATTTAACAATACGATTTGATATTTAAATTTATATAAAATTTTAATAATTGAAAATCATATTACGTTCTTTTAAACTGTTGAAAATTTCTATATTTATTTAAAAATATTTTTTAAAATTTAATTTACAAGCATGTTATTATACTACCAACATTAACTTTAAATTTTATATAATTATTATATTTAAAAACATCAATATAATACATGAATAAAACTTCTAATGACACCTACCGGATGCTTGAAGTATCACACATGCTTGAATACACTTCAAAGATTCCCATCATTGTCAACAATACCCTCTTCAAAATATTTTAATATTAGAAATAAAATCCAACCGCAAAAAATCAAGACAACAAACTCGTCAATTTTAATTCACCTTTTATTACCATCAATACAAAATTTCACCCCTTGAAAATTTGATTCAAGTCATATCACTCCCATGGTGCATCCATCGTAATTTCATTCAATTAAAAAATAATAAAAATAACCCCATACAATAAAAACATAAATAATTCAACAAAATTCCCCTTTTTAAGAAGGAATAACTTTCACGCATTGCGAGAAAATTGACCGCAGCAAATTATCCAACCGTAAAACTGTCAATGAGGAACACAGGTATAAGGGCTTCCCACCTTAATAGAAACTTACTTTGGCCTAACCACACCCACGGAGAAAAGATAGTTGAGATCCCCTAGTACGGCCATTAAAAAATGCGGCAGAAGGTGATGAGTATGATCCACCCTTAGAATGATGGCTTCTTTACTAAAAAATAAAAATAGTTTAAGGGTAGTTGAGTTTTAGGAATTGAGCTATTAGTTATAATTTCAAGCGCATAAAATGTTATTAATTATGCAGAACATATTGCAGGGGGTTCTTTCAATTGCGGAAATGCATTTATTTAATGAATTTTTGAATTATTTAGTAGAAGCTCAGATTGTCCATGAAAACAAGCTTCAATCAAATTAAAATGGTTTTATAATATGCCTCGATTTTGTTAAAAGCTTCTGATGATCGATCTATATTGGAATTTAATAATAATTAAATTGCCATAAAATATTTTTAAAATGCCGAAACATTTTTTTAAAATAATTCTCCCGAAGACGTAAAAATTGTTATAAAATGCAGTGTAAAGTTGCAAAATGTTTAGAACTTTAAATATATTAAAAATAATTAGAAAAGTTTTAGAAACAATAAAAAAAGAAATTGTTTGATATTAACAAATAAAAACCAGCAAATAAAAAATATAACAAATGTTATTTCCGGATTAAAAGAATTGTTGCATTATTGCATAAAATTGAATACGATTAGTTAATACATTGTTGATTATATATTGATACATTTTCCTTAGCTAATTAAGTATGTAGAAGAGTTACATCGACCCTTTCATGAATAATTTAATGAGGAGAAATGTAGTTGCTATCGATTTTGTGATTAGTGCGGCCCCGTTAAAAATTAATAGCGAATTTTGATATGAACCCCTTAATGAAATGAAAAACAAAAAAGCCTAATGATACTAAGAAATTCCGATCCAATCCAACACATACCAAAAATGGGATACGTGTAATTTTTTCTCCGTTCTGGTTTTGAATCGATAGCGCCGGTGCCAGTGTGTATCATCACGAATCGGAACTTGGCGTTACCATCAACTATACACATACACACACAAACACAGAAAGTTGGGTGTAATGTCTTCATCCTCCTATCCCGACAAACGCACGCAGGTTCGAGTCCGTTTCCAGCAGTTTATCACTTACTTGTTCTCACTTGACGCCCGATTAATATTGTGGCATGCCCAGCCTTGAATCGACCAGTGTTGATATCTTAAGGAGATCAATCTTCCATATTTCCTACATTCCTTTTTCGGAAAAACATTCTTCTCCCTCTCGCGTCGAAGCTTAAAAAACAAAACAGTCGGATTAAATTTAAAATAAAAAGCGTAGGCGTTCCGGCGTTGAAATAAAATGAAATTTCCATGTAACTCGAAAATTTACATCTTGTACCGGTGAGGGTTAGATTAATCACGCCGCATTTACATATATGATTTGATTAAGACGTCTCTCAAGTGATTAGTGTATTTAGTCGCTTATCTTATTAAATATAATGAGGATGCATTAGTTAATATCATTTATTAATTTATCAATGCTACGTCGAGGGCTCGTCTGTGCCCTTTTATTCTTCAGAATGTTGATTGTTTCGTTTGGCTCGTTTAGCTAATGGCTTCGGGGTTCTCTTGACACTTTTGGGAGATCTGGCGCGCGGTGTCACCCGGTGACTCCGGCGAGTGATAAAGCTGGCTGATAAGCAGCGCCACGATACAAGAGAGCTTTCGATCGAGTGGAATCCATTTAGAAATTGTCTTCGTATCTCGGCGTTGACGGAGTGCTGACTCTGCTCGGTGAGATATTATCGAAATTTCTAAATAGGAGGCGGCTGCCGCCGTCGCAGATGCATGCATCGCGATTTATTTACGTTCTGACGGGGAATATTCCGGGCAAACAATACAAATAGGTATTTGTAAATCCGATGGATTAGAGCAACCAAAAATAGGACGAAAGAGGTAGCTCGGTATCGACATCCCGCGACCTACTTGCGTAAAAATATGTCAAATCTATACGATAAACGTTGCCAAAATTTAGAATTGTTTTCTTTTCAATATAGTTCCGTATTATTACTTAACAATTTATGAGTACATACAATTATTCAATAACAAGTCAAATACGTAATAAATTACAGTAAATGTTGGTAATTATATTATGTGTGGATGACTTTTTTAAACAATTGCTGAATTCTTTCGGTAATTTTTTAAAAACTTGTATAATTAGATTAATAACCATTTAAAAAAAATATGAATACACTTTTTTCTAGTTATTTAATTATAAGTCTCAAAATGTTCTCAAAATGTTAAAGCGTCACAAATATCAATCAAGCAATTAAAAAATAAACGTTTATAATATCTAGAGCTAGGATTTATATGCGTTATAATTTGTAAATATATTATATTCTATATATTGATATGCATATCAAATTAGAATATCCACAAATCATAAGAAAGTAAAGTAAATAGCACCTTCTTATTTTTGCTTATTTTGGTTATTGTCGGGCTTTATTTATTTTTTATTATTTTAGTTTTTATGCATATTTACTGAACGTAAGAATTTTTATTTGTTTTTTCTTAATTTTTAAGCATAATTGATTTTAATTATATCGTACAAAATTTTATTACTCGTTCCTTACAAAATTGCAAATGCTGACCAAATTGACTAATGCAAATAACAATAATTAATAATAATTAATTAAAAACACACTTACACAAGTTATCTATAAAAATTTAAACTTTCACGAAATATTCAAACTGAATTTTTATTTTATCAATAATTTTATTTGTCTCTTTTTTTAATCAAGTTGCAATCTTAGAAAATGAAAAATCAAACCGTTGCGCAGCTGTGTCATATCCATTACGGCCGATGTCGAATGTTTGAAGTTAAGCAACGTTAGGTACGGTCAGTACTTAGATTTGTGACGGCATAGCACAGCCTACCGGTACAATTCTCCACTTAGAAACAAGTAATGGCACTCACTCAAATTTGTAGCCTTATCTAAACACACACACACACGCTTGTGTTTATCTAGTTCATAAACATAGCTAAAGGGCTTCGAGGTCGATGGCCACTTCAGTAATATCCAATAAATACAAATTACAATACTGAAAAAATCGAGATTTTATAAAAATAAAAATGCTGTACCATGCAGTTTGTTCTAATAAAAGTTGTATCCTTTGTGACGTTAGATTTCTTATTACAAAAAAATCACATATATTTTGATCATCAAACTTGCAGCTATGCTGAATAGTTTATTATCAAGTCTCTAGCCCTAGCGGAGAAGGGACTGGATTAAAATTTTATTAAAGCACCACGTGATTTTTTATAATAATAAACCTGTAATCTGAAAATTTAAAAATCACAAAAATTAATGGAAAATAACGTTATTCTCTTAACATAAAACTTTTTTTTCCTTAACACCATTTAATATTATTAAAAATATTAATACGAGACTTATGACCTCTAATAAAGTTTTAAAAACCTTTAAAAATTTTCAAAAACTAGTACACCCAGGGGTCAAAATTTGACCAAAGTTTGTTAATTAAAAATTAATATTTTAAATAATTTTGCCTATTTTGGCATTTTTTTGCATATTTGATTCATATTTTAAACAGTTTCCGATTTTATAAATGCTGTTTTAGTAGATTCGTTGGAGATTATCTACAACTCTAAATCAAGCGCAATGAAACTACGTAGAGATGTTGCAAATATAGTAATAACTATATAAATATAGTAATAAAATAATTCTTTAAAAAATTTAAGTTTTTGATATTAGAAAAAATACTGCTGTTATAAATGGAAAGCCATCAGAAAAAATTATTAATATTGATGAATCATTGATACCAAAGCTTAAATACACATAATAACATCTAAAGAAGTTGAAACAAGCTGTTTGATATGTAAGAACTTGTTTACTGGCAAAATTTGAAGAAGAAAACATTATAATTAATTCATTTTAAATAAATTTAAATAAATCATAATTATTATTATAGTCAAATTAATATTATTAATTATAATTTGAATTTTACTAAAGTTATTATTTTGTAATCTGTTTTATATGAAAAATCAAAAAGTTTATGTATATTTTTATGCATATTTTACTGTTTTAATGCTTATTTATGCGATTATTTTGTACCTTTCTACGCATATAAGTCATAGCTCTAGAATATGTCCTTTAATTCATAAGAAATAAAAAAAATTTAATCAAGAATTTATTATACTGGTCGTTCACGGGATTTCCGTACATAGGCCAAGCGTTCGACTCGATTCGGCCTAGAGAAGGTAACGGCGGATACATTCCACTCGCGTGTCCCGACGTATTTAAATGTCGCAAAAATATTGTAATATTGATAGGATTGTTGTTAAAGTTATTTAAAATAAAATGATCCTCTAAACTCTAAATTAAAAATCTAATTTTTTTTTAATTTAAAAAATACTTTAAATTAATAAAAAATCTTTAACACAACAGGTAAATAGACCGAATAAAATGTTTCAAAATAAAATAATTCTCTAAACTAAAATTAAAAATCTAAATTATTTAATTATTTTTTTTAAATACTTTTTATATTACAATAGATTTTCAAAAGTACCCCCATTTTGCGCCAAACAATAACCCAACCGGTCATAAAATTCTAAACAAACGTTGTTCGGCATACAAGAAGTAATTGCACAAAATTGGCTCTCAATATTTATTCTTAACTTGTTCAGATTATTGGCCCTTTCATTTTAATATCCATATAATTTGGATTTAATGTATTCCCATAAGAAAAAATCGTTAGAGGCCAAGTCTGTCGTTCTTGCTGGCCTGCGAATCGAACCGCTATTCGATATAATTCTTTTGAGGAATATATTGTATAAATAGTCTATTAACGTTCTAGGACAGCCATCTCGTTGGAACCAAATATTATCTAAATTGTCGGTTAGATTATTTAGTGCAGGTACAATTTGATTTTGAAAAAGATTCAAATTTCCATCGATAAAAAAAAGTCCGATGATATTATTCTTATAAATACCGGCCCAAACATTCACCTTTTTAGGATACTGTGTCCTTAAATTTAATTGCCGATATCAATTTTCAACAGACCAATAACAAAGAATATACGTATTATGTTTGCCATGTAACGGAAACGTTGATTTATCAGTAAACACAATGTTTTCAATAAAATTGTTATCTGCATTTGCACGTTCTATTACTATTCTCACAAAATTCCATTCTACGATAGTGGTCTTCAGAAAAAGTTTCCTGATGAGTGTATGGTATTTATAGAAATGATATTTATGTTTTTTTTAGAATCTTGTGAACTTTACTCACATTAATATTAGTTTCTACTGAAATTTTACGACTGGACAAATTTGAATCTTCTTCGACCATTGTACACACCGTTATTTCTTGCATTTCAGCATCTTCACTTATTGTGGATGTTTTGTGGCATTTACAACCTACAATGCAACCTTTTTCCCTAAAATTTGTAAATATTCCTTCTATCGTCGACACCGAAGCTATCTGGCTATCGGGATATTTTACAGAAAATAAATCCCTTATCTGCCGCATCGAATGGCATTGAAAAGATAATGAGATAATCTCAATTTTTTTATTAAGAGTGTACGCCATTATTTGCTATTGTTTACTGTTAAATATTATTTTCTGTCGGTTTTATTTTATTTTATTTTTCTCTGCAAAGAAGAATACGGTAAAAAACAAAAAAGCAAACCGGAAAAAAGCAAACCGGATGACTTTACTGGTCCAAAAAACAATTACTGCGTTGCGAAAATGTGAGCTAGAAAGAGGTCGCCGGCAAAACAAAAAAGAAAAATGTCGATGTTAAATATTATGACTGAGCAAGTTATTTTGTTTCCACGCCGAAGTCTGCATGAGTAAAATAGAACCAGCACCTGGCGGTTCCTTTCTCTATTCCGAATCAAGCTGAACGTCTATGTACGGAATTCCCGCAAACGACCGGTATATTATCATAACATATTTTCAAAACTTTGAAAAAGGACACAAATATTCCACTCACCAAATATTAATAATATTCTTTATTTACGGCAACACAATAATTAATTGAAATATACATTAATAAACGCCAAATACAAGAATCTATGAATAATTACAACTTAACAATAAACAAAAAGATTTGTAATCTATGGTAAATATTTGCATAATTTTAAAAGAAAACTACAATATTGAGAAAAGTTTATTACTAAATAGTAATAATATCTGGAAAAGTTTGCAAAATATCAACAAATTGAGCAGTGTCGAGAAATATATTGAAAACAATTAAAGAATTAGAATTATAGAAATGTCAAATGTTTGATAAACCTTTTTAAAAATACCCCAAAATATATACAACATTAATAAAATTGAGACATTTTATCTAAAAAAAATTAAGTAAAATGTTTCCGAAAATTGAAAAATACCATAAAATGTTTAATAAACACTTTAGATTGTCATCAAAAAGGTTTATATACCTTCCAAAGATACCTTAAAGATGCATATAACTTTTGAAACCACAACAAATTTGACATAAAAACATTTAAAACTGGATTTGTGGTATTAATATATAACAATTATCAGTCAAATAAAATTAACTCTTATAGAAGAAGAAATTGACAAAGAATCATATTAAAACTTGCTAAATAATGGTAAAAATGCGGCATCTGAACATACATGACATGCTAACACGTAAAATATTAAGATAACTAAATCACAATATTTACAACTACATTGAAAATATTTAATTTTTGCCTCCATCAATATTTCCCCGATCAATGGAGAGAAGATACTATAATTTCTCTTTTAACAATATTTCAACTAAAGTCAATATATATATATATATATATATATATATATATATATATATATATATATTATTACGAGTAAGATTGAACGGATATTATGACAGGTATAAAAAATTCAAAAATTATCATCAACATATTCAAATATCGCGCAGACGGTTCCGAAACAGTAGTTTCCTTTTCAGTGCTTCATATATTTTGGGTTAACTTAAAATTATTTTATTATCATTTTGGACGGCTCAACTCCAATTCTTTATTTACTTATACTAATATGCCTAAGAACGGAAGGAATTGATTTCCTAGCTTATATTTAAATATTTTAAGTATCTGAGTAAAATTTAGCGGAAAAGTAGTTTTTCGCATTTGATTGAGCAAAATATTGTATATACAATATCACATTCATGGTATTTCTTATTATCATAAGCTTTTCAAATAATTTTTATCTAACTTTATCTTTGCCTTTTTATCTTTTCACAATTAAAATTAAATATATGAATATAATTTGTCAATATTGCGTTGATCTACAGGAAAAAATTACAAAGTACAAAATTTTAGATTTTAAACTGAATGTATCTAAAAAACGTCTTTTTATCTTTTTAGATATTCACTGAATCAATTTTCTACGATTATTATTATGTCAGTAAATTGATAGAATAGTCTATACAGATGATTTATTAAATGTATTATGCATTCAAACTTAATTTATTAAAATGATCAGAAATGGAATTTGCTACTTTCTCCTGTAAACCAACTATTGGCGATCAGAATTTAACAACAATTGACACTTTCCAAAGTTTATAATATATGGCATATACGTTTATGTTTTTGTTTTGTTTGTTGCGATTCAATCTTTGTCAAAAACTCATTTCCTTAGATTTCTATTTTTAATTTACGCCTCCAGTGTCATTTTCAGTTGGATAATAAAAGCAATATATCTGACACATTTTGTTTACATAAATCTTTAAACTGATGACTTTCCATTATCGCATATAATCATTTGAAGAACGCTGTAGACTAGAAAATCTTCCTCTTTCATCGTTTCATGTACCAATGCTTCAATTGCGGTTCTAATCAAAACAATATATTTTGAAAAATAGTCACAAGCTACGAAGATAAATGTATTTTCTCATGAATATCTAATAAGTAGAAACATCAGATCTGTGTTGATCATCGGCCAAGACGCGATACTGACGGTGGTGTAAGAACCTTTGGCAAATAACAACATTTTAAAAAAATTGATAGAATTGACCGTTACTAAGTGATAATTCATAATGCAGGATTTGAAATAAACTACTATGTTTTTTATCACAATTTGTAAGACAATAAGTTTGAAACATTTCAGTATAAACAACTGTAAATAAATTATAATATGTATGTATTACAGTACAAAGTTAGTTGTAGCTTGGCGTAATAAAAGTTTTTTGAGTATCAATAGAAAAAGATGTATAAAACAAGAGAGGTCTAAAGTATGCTTGCAAGAAACAAATCTTTTTTATCGCACAAAAACGGCTTCTTTAGGCCACATAAAATTGGTTGTACTATATTTTTTTCAAAATTTCTTGGCAATGTTTCTTTTTATTTTTCTTTTCTCTTCCAAATCGATATATTGTTACTTTTACTTAAATTTAGTTTATTATAGTGGATAGCTCAGTTGTAAAGCGCTTGCCTAGCAAGCTAGAGGTCGTTGGTTCAAACCCCAAAAATGTGGCCAATTTTAATCCTGCTTTCAATCCACTGGTGGTTCGGAAGTCACATTATAAGCTGTTGATCCCATCAAAAACTCCGCTATGACAAGCTATGACTAACTATTGTTTAATAATTTTTGAAATTAGCACAGTGATATTTGGCGTTATCGTTGAGATTTTCAACTTTGTCAACAATTACAACTGTTTTTAAGTTATTTATACAAATAGTTTCATTTACTTTAGTAACCAAATTTTTTATCTCAAATTTTTTATTGCAAATAAAAAGAACTATTCAACAATCTTAAAAAATAACCACAAAATTGAAATGAAATTTGCTACCATACAAAGCCATTGAATAAGACAAATATTTAGATTTTGAGGATATTTAGCAAGACTAGTGATTTGCAAATTGTAATAACTGTAAACTGCTTAAAAATCGGCTGAGATATTACAACATGTTCTATATCTCAATCTGTCTGTGATAGTAGTCGGGCAATTACAAAATTGCCGGCATCGACCAGAACTATGAATGGCAAAACATTTGGAAAGTATAATATTGAAGCTATTTAGATTATTTAAGTTTAAAATTGCCAAAACCTTTTTAGGATCAACGTGCAAGTCAGTTTTGTTTACTATATGTCCCAAATATCATAGTTTTTCACATTAGAAAAGACACTTTTTTGTGCATACATTTTCCTGACCTAATGTTAAATTTGAGGCAATTAAGAACATATCTGTGTACATTGCAATAGCGTACAAAGCTATCGGTGACTACAATTATTATATCAAAATCGATAAAAAAATAAATAAATGTGAAATTTTTCTATTAAAAAAAATATAAAAATTTTGTCAAGATAATTAAGTCTGGGTCCCAACACGCAATCTATCAAGTGTTGTCAGATAGCGAGAGAATTGTGAAGTACTATAAATCCTAGAAAGTTTTCGAGCTATAATCGTAAAGCTTAAAAATAATATTATAAATACTTACCTACTGCAACTTAGATAATATGCAGATTTTAAGCCCAAAGATGACAAAAATTTACAATTTTCAATCATTTTGTTTAACATTAAATCACAAATCTTCAAATTTCATTTTTTTAATTAAAATTATTTATAAATACTAAATAAATCAGTCATTTTTAAAAATGTTAGTTATAAATGTTTCTTTTATAATTGAACATTATTTCCGATGTTTAATTGCCTGTCGTTGTTTTTTTTTTAAATTTTATTTAAACAAAGTATTCTTCACACGCATGTGATGTAAATGACTAATATAACATAAGAAATATTACCGAATAATATATAATAGCCAGAATTTCTAAATTACATACCATTACTGTCTAAAAATGTGCTAATGTAGCAAACATATTTCTTTAAAGTTATCAACAAAGGGTTCTGCTCGGAGAATTAAATTTAATAATTTCTCTTCCATCAATGCTGACAATGGCTGACACATATTTCACGGAAATGTGCAAACCACACATTTTATATTTTTTATATAAATATACGATGATAACATAATTTAATACATAAAAGATAATTTAGTCATTACAATGGCCCAAAAATTCGTGCTCACACACTCGCATCATTACAATAATAGTTCAACTATTAGTTTAAATTATATTTTTCAGACAATCGTTCCACACCTATAACATCATGTAAATCTAATGTAATTTTAATTGCGATTTAAATTGTACATTCCCATACAGGATCCTCGATTAATATTCAATATCATTATGATATTTAGTTTTGGTGGCATGTGCATCATTTTAAAATGTCATGAGGACTGGTTAAAAATATTCCATACATAAATCAGTGGATAACATGTGCTCAGGTATTTCAAAACCAGCAGCTCGAACGGAACTCTCGCATCTAACTTCGTGTACGAAACGAAATAAAAAAATTATATATAAAGAATTATGTAGAGAGAAATGTGTATCGGGCTGACATTTATAATAAATTATGATAAATAATAAGGTTTATTAAAATATCTTTAATCTGGGGAGATTATCCGTTTGGTCAATATCAATTTATATGAATTATAATTGAATAATATCATTTATATTACAAGGCGATTTTTAACAACTGTAGGGATTGATTGTGTAAGAAAAAAAATGTGTATATATATATATATATATATATATATATATATATATATATTCGTATTCCGTTTAAGTGCCGGCCGTAGGGGTGCTGGAAGGGTGCACAAACTAAAAGGAGTTATTCCGAATGCTGCGGGGTGCGAGAGGGATTGCCCAGAGACCTGGGGAACTCCTCAAAGCGGAATCATCATTTTTCTTCGTCCTGCGAACAAGCAAGTCCACTTAGTCATCGCAAACCCGAAAAAGCACACTCACACACATCTATAGAGGGGAGCTGAAAATAATTGTTATGATGACTGTGTGAATGGACTGCGAAGATCAAGAAATGCCATTTTGATAAACACGCGTGGTTAATGCGCTGCATGTTTGCATACATTTTGATACCCTGGGAACTTATTTATTAATTTTGTCATTATAATAAGCCATTGATGTTTGGAGAAATATATAAATTGCATAGGAAGGGGGTGCTCAGTTTTCAACAAAGAGGAATTATAAATGAGCGGAGACCAGAAAACACAAGATAAATGCTTCCCAAATGAGAAAATGCGAACGAAATGAATAGTAATGAATAGGAAATGGTTAAACACTGAAACGCTTTATTCGCCACCGCTCCACCAGTGGCAGATGAATGAGTGATAAGTGAAATGTAATTATATTTTATTGTTTCGCCGAAATGCCGCATCGGGTTTGAATAAAGAGGGCATTTAATCATAGAGCACATATTTTAAATGTTGTAAAAGCCCCATTTGTTACTTGTATCTTTCTATATTCGCATGCAAAACGCATCCATTACAACACACAACAAAATCATCAACAATTGTGCGCCTGTATGTTTGTAAGTCGGCTACATATTCATTTATTTCATTACAAATTTAATTTAAAGCACAAAGCAAGGCGTTAAAATGAATTAATGCATATTTTGTCAAAATAAGTAAATTAAAAAAACACTTTAAAATTTGATCAGTCCCGATTAATGGTAAATTTTCATGTTTTGTATTTATAGTTTTTACCTTTTAAGTTTTCTAATTTCTACAATTTGATTTTGATAAAATTAGTTTCTGTTTTTGTATATTATTTTGAGCTAATTTTGAAAACTTTAAATTACTTTTTAAATGTGTATATGTTTTTATTGCTTTTATTTTTGTTTCTTTTTTATAGTTAATTAGACATAATTTGAATATTGTTTTTTAAATTCAATTTATGAATTTACAAAACAATAAAATAAATTGTATTTTAAATTTTATTGTTTTCGATAATTTTTTTTGAAATTCTAACTTTATATTTAATTTTTGATGATTTAAAAAGAATTAACTTAACACACATACTTACATATAGACCGCTAAAGGACCTTAAGGTTCATAATCAGTTTGAAAAAACAATTACACATTATACTACTAGTATATAACTGACTAATGTTAAAATTTTAATAGCATACAAACAATATTAAATAATGATCATAATTTTACAAAATTTCAAAAAAAACCTTTAATAAAGAAAAAGTTTATATATTTTGATTCTCCCAAATTTACATACTGCATTATTTAAAATACATAATACAAAATTATACAAAATTTTGAAATATCATATCTCTGTATATGCAAATAAATTGAGTTTAAAGAATATCAGAAATTTTGCTAAAATAAATTTCTTTCTTTAAAGATTTTCATTTCTTAATGATTTTTAGTTATTTTTATTTGTATCAATTTTCATACTTTATCAAAAATAACGCTAGAATGAGCTTTCTCTGTTTTGGATAGCATAAATAATGCTAAAATAAACTTCATTCTATTTTTATTCTTTAATGATTTTTAGTTATTTTTATTAGTAACAGTTGGCACGCCTCATCAAAAATAATGCTAGAATAAACTTTTTCTAATAAAATATTAAAGAATTTGTACATTTCGTATACGTTTTTAATTGAAAAAAATATCTTCAACTGTAGAGAAAATTGAACAATTTCTCCATGGGTTACTGACCAATGTGAAGACGAGATTTTACTTGTCTCCACGTGCAGTATTTTTGGTTAATATTAAAATTAATTACCATTAACATTTGTCATCGAATCAGTGTTTGTTCCACCTTTACAAAATATCAAGAAAAAATGAATATTATGGATGCTATAGAAAATTGAACGCCGCCAGACTTACAAGAGAATGCAAAACACACAACACTTAACCTATTGCCACAAAAATCGAGAAAGAAATACGAGTTAAGTTACAAAACTTTCATGGATTGGCGCAGCACAAAGAACAATTTACATCCATCAAGTTGTAGACTTTTATTATCATATCTTCCCAACAGAAAACAATTGCTGAGATTTGGTCGCAAAACTTCATAACCAGCAAAATTTGATCATGGGGTACCCCAAGTCTCAATACTTGGCCCACTTCTTTTCTTAATTTATATTAATGATTTACCAATGTTACTGATCGAAGGTGATACTATATTTTACGCAGATGACACTACAATTAGAAATAAAGCATATATATATATATTGCTACAATTTGGTTTGCAAGTAATAAACTAAGTTTAAATGTTACAAAAACAATAAACATGTTATTTACATTAAAAACATGCAATAAAACTGAACCAGAATCTGTCTCATTTCTTGGTTTGCATATTGACTCCCAATTAACTTGGCACAAACATAGTGATTTTCTAGCATCTAAATTATGCCAAAACGCTCTAGTTGCTTGGGGACAATCAGCAATTAGACACCGTATGTTTTCTTTGCAACGACGAGCCGTAAGAATTATAGCCGGTGCCAGTGCCAACTGCAAACCAATTTTTCGTATAAAATCCTGACAGTGCCTTGACTCTACAATTTAAAACGTCTTTCCTACATAAAAAATAATTCAATTGAATACAATGCAATCGCAGAAGCACATGCATACGATACAAGGAATAAAAATAACATTAAAACCAAATCATTAAGACTATCCAAATCTCGCAACAACACGAAATATTATGCAATAACATTTTTTAATGTATTGCCTCTTGATTTGAGAAAACTTCCAACTAAAACTTTATTATCCAAAGTCAAGATCTTCCTTCTGGGTAAGGCTTTTTATACCTGAGAAGAATATTTACAATGCCCATATAGCCGACGGAAACTTAATTTTTTGTATTTATAACAACATGATTTGTCCTGCTATTAGAATTTAAGCTGACTTATGTAAAAATTCGTTTTTTTTTAACACAAATTCATTCTCCGAAAATGTTCTCTTGGCGTATTTCTCCGGATTAGCATATAAATACAAATCCTCTTCCTTATGGTCTTAATATTCTATGCTAAGATCTACTCTAAGCATTCACAACAATATTAATTTAGAAACATATCCAAAGTTACGTGCATTTTTAAAGAGAATCCTATCAGGCTATAAAATCAAATACATTTACTCCCAACGAAATTGTTGAATTCTTATACAAAGCTCAAGGTGACATATATCTAGCAACAAAGGTAAGATATCAACTTCTTAATTTTATACTGTCATGTGTATCTACAATTAAGGATATTTTCTAATGTCGCTCTTATAATGGCCATTATGGGTGCTTGCAGGACCACTGAAATACATGCCATGAAAATGAATGATATTGCTGACATAAACAAAACAATATTGGTCAGCATCCTTGTAACAAAAACCAAAATAGTACGGAAATTCACAATAACTGCTAAATTTTATAACATTATTAAAAAAATATATCAATTTACGTTCGCCAAATATGTCGACCGATAATTTTTTTTAAACTATCAAAAAGACAAGTGCACATCTCAAAATATAGGTTTCAACAAGATATCCAAAATGGGGCGAGAAATAGCCAACTATTTAAAACTACCTAAAGCTGAAAAGTATACAGGACTTAGTGTCCGTAGATCATTGGCTACAATACTAGTAGATGCAGGTGCCGATGTAACGGCTTTGAAAAGATATGGTGAGTCCACATTAGTAGCCGAATATTATATAGACACTTCCATTAATAACAAGATGAACTCGGCCAACAAAATCATCAACGCAATTCATGCTTCTAGCAGCAATGTACGAAATGCAACGGAGAATGAAAATATAACTAACAACAAAAACTAGTGTAGATATAAAGTAATCTCCCTTTACTATCGTTAATTACGGTATGGTTAATGTAAATGTTAATAATAAAAAAGATATATAAAAAAATTACAAATATTCTTAATTCTTCAATATGATTAGAAAAGGTATAGTACTTAACTCGTGAGAAATGGTCATTTCCACTCGAATAAATTGCTCCACTCGCCTTCGGCTAGTGTCGCAAATTTTATTCTCATGGAAATGGCCAACTTTCTCGCTCGTTGAATAATATACTATTATTCTAGCATTATTTCCATTCTTCAACGATTTTTAGTGATTTTTATTTGAAACGGTTGGTATTATCTAGTGATTATTTAATAAAAATGGTCACAATCATGTCAATCCTAACCTATTTACTGTTAAAATGTTGTTACAATAATTTCAAACGTCAACATTATGTAAGTAAAATAACCAAAGAATCATTTTTTTAAATTAACCAAAACAGAGAAAATAGTATCAAAACTCATTTCAGAAGGCTTTTCTTGCACTCGTCTATTTGCCCAAAACATATTTGTGCTGGACTAACTAGCCTTCTGTAAATTGTATTCGAATATACTATTCTCGCAATATTAAAAGATCTTCAAAATGTTTCGTAATTTTGAAAGATTCTTAAATTTGTTAAAGACTTTTTCAAAATATCTGATTTTGGGTCCAAACATAAAAAAATTAATTTTTCAATTTTAAAAAATTTGTAGTTATTACTGTTTCAGATGAATTTCTGGTACTTTCATATTTTTCCTAGTGCTAGGGATTGATTTAATTTGTTGTTTTTGTTATTCTTTCTATAAAGATCAAGAGACTTATCTTCGTTTTCATTTAATAGAAAAATATTAGTTGTTAGGGAGACAGAATTAATATATCATAAATTCAAATATCAATTTTTAGTGCAATATTTTATTTTATTTTATTGTTACAAATACCATAATTTTTTTATTATTTACAATAACTTGAACTATTAAAACTTAGAATGTGAGAAGAATATTTAGAAAAAAAAACAGCAAAAGAAAACCAAAAGTGATGATGAAACATGTTCAAAATGAAAATGTTAGAGAAAAATATAAAAGGGCACTGAAAAAAAAATACTTTTACATAAACAAAAATTGAATGAGAATATAGCGAATGGGAACATAGAAAATGTGTGATATAGATTAAAAGCAACAAAGGTTAAATTTACAAAAGCTGCGTGTGGAATGACGGTAGTTAGAAGTATAAAGAAAAATGGTGAAATAAACAGTGAATAAACATAAAAGTTGCAGTGAATGAAAAACAAGCATATAAAAAGTGGATTTTTGAGAAAACTGAGATGGAGGATTGTTACATGACCTGTATAGAGAGGAAATACTAAACGCAAAGAAACTAGTTACCAAAAATACCAACTAATTAATTAAGAATGAAAGAAACAGAGAAGATGCAGAACGGTTTCGAAAGAAACAAATATTTTGGTAGTTCATTCACTACCAAAATATTTTTAGGGCAAGGGGTGCACAAAAAAGGGTTCTATAGAAGCAGTGTGAAGTCTGTAGTAGATAGAAAACAAAATTGAGAAGTGGTGGATAATATGATAGAAGATGAGCTATAAGACCTTTAAAAATTGGAAAGCTGCGAGTTGACAGGATTATACTTAAAATGTTAAGTACAAATCAATTCGCTAGTTGATAAAATAATTGAGCTATATAATTTATGCTTTAGTAAGACTAAAGTGTAAAATGAGTGCAAAGATGCAGTAATTATTCAATTGTACAGTAGTTTTATGTACCTTTTGTATTTGTTACATGTAACTTTGAAGCTGGCAAATGCTTTTTACGCTATCTATTATCAAAATATTAGTTTTGATAAAATGACATAGGTCTGGAGTCTTGGGATCTTACTTACTACACCATAACATAAAAAAGGCATAGTGTATACTGGAGAAAGATATAAAGATATGCTTACGTGCATGAATTCTAAGCCAAGTTGACGGTATTGCAAGAGTATGATATTGTTCAATATGAAATGTTAAAATATTATAATTTTTAAAATACTCCTTTCATAATGTAGTTTTTTATGAGGCGTTTTGTTTAGCTGAGTATAATCCCTTCTTCTAGCCATTTTCGATTATCTCTGTTTTCTTTTTTGTGTAGTAGATGCAAAGGGGCTATACCTGCAATAAGCAGGTAGTCTTTTGCTACTGTTGTGGCTACTTTCTTTTGCGCCCTTATCAGTATGTAATTGTATTTTGCAAACTTGGTCCAGTCGATCTATACCGTATAGTACTATAGATGTTGACCTCATTATATATGTTGACCAGCAATGTTTAGCATGAACATTGCGAGCACATTACCTAATAGATTAGGTTAGGTTAAATTACGTTACGTTAGGCTGGGTTGGGCTAGAACCCAACCTAACCTAACCTAACGTAACCCGTACATTTTATCATTCTGCACTCCATTACCATGTGAATTTTAACTATGCCAAATGTCACACTACTCCGTGCGCGCAATGTGCTTAAAAAGAATTACAAAGTTTCTTCTTCACGTATTAATATGTAGATGAGAAACAAAATGTGGTAGTGGGGATAGTATAATAGACAAATGACAAAATATTTATTGGTAGATAATTTGAGCTATTTCTTATATTTATGCTCTAGCGACCTCTAGCCTAGCAAGCTAGAGGTCGTGGGTTCAAACCCTAATAATGTGACCAATTTTAATCCCGCTTTCAATCCACTGGTGGTTCGGAAGTCACCTTGTAAGCTGTTGATCCCATCAAAACCCCGCTATGACAAGCCATCGGCTTACTTAGGGGCAATGATGTAAAACATAAACATAAAAAACATACTTTAAACTGTAAAATGAATCGAAAGATTCTGTGATTGTTCTGTTGTATAAAGGTAAAGGCAGTAAAACCGACTGAAAATTATTTATAGTTGGGTATAACAGGAAAAGTGTATGGAAAAGTAGAAAGAGTACCCAAAAAACGGGTACGAATATATATGATATGTGCAATGTGACTTTATGCCAGATAGGCGATGCATGGATCAAATATTTTGCACTTCAGCAAGTAGCTTAGACATGCATTGAATAAGAAAGTGAAATGAGTGTGTGTTGTCAGTTAGAAGACATATCTTATGGGCTGTTTTAGATGTATGAAGTTGATGATTTATTTATTCTCAAATTAATGCCGTGTATTTTTGGTAGATGGTATATTGATCAATTAGTATACAAACCAAGGACTTTGACAAGGATATGTTATGTATTTATGACTGTTTAATATATTTTTATATAGATTTGTAAAGAATGCATGTCAAACAGTTTACAAATCTACAATGTAAAGATAATATTGTTGTTGTATGCTGATATAAGTTTAAGAATAAGAATAACCTATAAGTTGATTGATAGTTGATACCAATAATATGATTCTCTATATAAATGTGGCAAAAAGTGTATAAAATCATGGTATTTAATAAGGTTGAAGTAGACAGTAATTGTATTACAAGTTTGAACGTTTAATATTTAGAGCAGGAGGATTCTGTGTACTAGGAAAGAATGCTAAATAAGAATGACAATATCGATAGAGAGATTGACAAACGCGTAAATGCATCTCAAAAATTAGTTGGAAGTATGTGTGTGATTGCAAAAAATTTTATATTGTACAAGGAGGCAAAGATGACATTATATAAAACTGTATTAATACCATCTTTGCTGTAGGGATCTGAAGCATGGGTATGTCATTATAAACACAAAAATAAAGTAAATGCGGTTGGAATGGGTTACTTTAGAAGTATATGTAAAGAAACTTACACGGCTAAGGTTATAAATGAGGGTGTAATAAATAGATGTGGTTTGAAAGCAACACCGATAGACCAGTAAAAACAAAGTAGATTACGTTGGTATAGTCTTGTTACAAGAATGAATTAGAATTGTGTGACAAAGCAAATTTAAAATAAAAAAGTATATGGATCAAATGGCATGGGTAGACTATGTAAGAATTGAAGTGGAAACAATGCATGACTGGATGTATGGATAGAATTATGTAAGAAAAGTAGTACAATGTAAATTTTTGAAATTTAAAGTCTATTGTACTATGTGTTACTACCTACCCGAAAAGGAAGTGTTGTGACTTGGTATGTATGTATATGAGAAACAAAAGTGGACTATATATGGATCGTTGAGGCGCATCCATATGTGCTGTAGTTTCTTTACTGTTATGTCCTTTATAAAACACACTTTGTGGTCTGTCTAAGAGATAATACTTAATAAATTATAGCGTAACGCCTTCAACGTAAGTGATAATACTTAATAAATTACTCCTCAACTCGAAGTTTAAGTTAGTTGTTAGAAAATGTCTAATGTTTATTTTGTTTGTTGGTTTATTGGTTAAAACAAGTTTCAAGTGGCTAAATTAGCTTAAACTAAATTGTTTTGATTATTTTTAAGGTTTCTCGTTCAACTCAAAGTTTAAGTTAATTGTTATGTTAACGTAAACGTAAAGTACGTAATACTACATCTTAGATAATAATATATTATGTTGTATGTACACAGCCAAATCCTTAGACAAATTACAGATTATGCCAAAAACATTTTTCGAATGCTGTAGCTTATTTATAAATTTATTATAAAAATCTAGGTACAGTAGATGCAATCTGTATTTAGATATTTTTAAATCCACACGATTATGAAGAAAAACAATATTTTTGTTAAAATCGTCTGTGATTCTATTAAAATTAATTTTGTTGAATATTTTTGAAAATGCTGGTAATTGCAAGTCTAAAGATTTGTGAATTGGTATAACTTTGGAAATTTTCAATTGGGATGTGGAACATTTCAAAAGTAAAACATTACGTGTGCTAGATTATGAACAATATGATCAATAACTTGTTTTATAAGGGAGCTGTTCAATTCGAATACTTGCATTGTATTTTTTAAAGCCATATTTTGTTATGTTTATTATTTCTGATATAAGTTTTATTTATTAACTTCCTTCTCTTGCTTGTTTGTTCTCACTGGAAATTTTCCCATCAATATTAAAATTATTAAAAACTACCATAATTACAATCCCGCAATCGATCCCAATTACAAACTATTTTTAGAGAAAGTCCCCATAATTAATACAACCATTAAACCTAATGCCCACAAATTGCGGAGAATCGCACCGAGTGACAATCTCCATAAAACGCGACCGATTACACAAAATTATACGGAATTAATACTAAATTTTCTCGACGTATTTTAATCCCAATGATATTTTAATTCGCGGCGAAAACGAATGCCGGCTAACAGCACACACATACAAACAAAAAAATTGGATATCCAGTTGCGCAACTGATTCGATTATTATTACAGTATTTAAAAAGTCGTTTGTAATGGGAATAAAAAAATCAGAATCTACTGTAAATATACTGCACATAACATGTTTTGCATAGGAATAATGCTCGGGGAGTAATTATATTTTTGTGGAAGATTATAGATTGTGAATTTGACATTGTGGGGCTCCGTGACTAATGCAATTTTAATTCACAATGTTTCATATGTAATAATATTGTTGCTTATTATTAGTTATGAAATAAACTAGAATATTATATATAATTTTGTCAATATTTTTCTGTTTACTGCGATTAAGATTGCTGCATTACTATATAAATACTTACACAAATTATTCACATTATGTAAATCTTTATTGAAAGAAACATTATTTTTCACTTGCAGTAAATTATTTGTTACATACCAAAAAAAAATGATTTGTTTAGCATATTATATTTTACTGTATTTGTTATTAATGCAGCTCGTTTTATTAAAAGGCTGGAATTGTTGGTATTTTTTTAATAATTTCATTTGTCTTGAGATAAATACAAATTAAATTATTTTAAATATCTTTTTTAATAAAGATAAATTAAAAGTAATTAAAATTTTTATATTAACCCTTTGCGGACGTGTGTCGAGGCGACCTTAATAATTCAAAAATTGATTTTATAGATTAAATATATTTATATAAAAGGTTTAATTTTTAAAATAAATATTACTTTTATTTTGTTTTTAATTTTGTTGGAAATCAAATAGTATCTCAAAGGGTTAAAATTATAAATAATAATAATGACTTTTTATTGTAATTTATAATTATTTTTATTTTATTTGATGTCGCCGAAGCAAATATTTTTTATTTTAATTAACAGTATATTTAAGAAAGTAGAATCATTTATCAAGAAATATAAATAAATGAAGAATTTGTTTTTTGGGTTAGAAATATATGTACTTATATGCGGTAATATATAACATATATGCAAAACATGATAATAAAATTAAGAATTCATTAAATTAATCAAGAATTATATTGATTTAGATTGAATTTTAAAAACGAATTTTAAAAGAAAGACTTCTTAATTAAGTGCTAAAATTGAATTCGCAATTTCTGCCAGATTATGTGATATACTCGAGCGCGCAACTTGTACTACTACATTTAATGGCTGTATTTCAACCCCCGACTGCTATTTCCCCTACACTTGTTAAAGCGATAAATTATTTATTTCGCCATATAAAAGTTTTTAAGTCTTGATTTACGGCTTTTTAAAAACAACAAAACCGACAGAAAAAGTTAATGGAAACCCATCATCGGACAAAATATGCAACACTGAAGTTGATTTAATCCGATTAGCGTTGTTTTTTATATTTAATTGCAAACTTATAATAACATACTTTATTTTTTCATAAAACACACAATTATAAATAGAAAAATCAAAAAATTCGTTTTGATAAGTTGCTAAATAACTTTATTTAATCTTTGACTTTACCATAATATATAGAGAGTATTAAAATAATTCACTTTATTAAATATTGTTTAATAAGTCTCTTTACTGTAAACAAGCTAAAAATCACATTTTTCACTGTGCACTAGCTGCTATTTTTTTTTCAAATAAGCTTTTAACAAAAATTTTGAGTGACAACTTGAAGAACGCATATTCATTTGATTTTCAAAAATTGTATGAATTTGCAAGTATTATGATATTTTACTCAAATTTGGAAATTTTTTACGACAAAAGTATTACAATTATCGATAATTGAAATAAAAAACTTAAACAGGTTTTAACTTTTAACCCTATTTAGAAAAAGTGTTGGATTCATACCAAAAATTGAAATTTCAATGGAAATATACGTTTTGGAGGTCCCTGAGTCTAAAAAAGTGTTTATTAGAAAAATGTCTGTATGGATGCATGTATAGGAACGCATAACTCAAAAAGTTTTTAAAATAGCTTTCTAAAATTTGGGGAATATGTTGACAGTAAGCTCTAGTTGTGCCGCTCAAAAATTCGTTTCACGCGATGGTCAATTTTCTTTCAAAAATCTCCACCATAAACAACCTCAATTTGAATAAAAAAATAAAAAAGGTAGTTGCTCAATTCTATAGTAATCTAACCCTAGAAATTGAATTTAATTGGTTTTTGAACGATAATTCAATACCTATCTTATAAAAACGCATTAGAAATGTCAAAAAGAAGAATTTTGTTAATTTATTTAAAAACTATGAAAGTTATAATAAAATTTTATATAAACTAATTTGTTGATCTCTAAATGCCGCATATCTTGGTTTTTGTTTCATTGAAAAATTCTAAAATACAAAAATGATATGAATTTATTCATTTTCTTCTTATAGGAAAATAAAAAACCAACAGATGGCGCTTTTGAGATGGTCAAATGGGCAAAACACAAAAACCACTTGATCATTGTCAGTCAGTGACAAAAACCCGCCAAATAGGAAAATATAATAAAATTGATATAAAATTAGACCAAGAAGGGAAGTGTGGCAAACAGACCGACCGGATCCACCTTTACCTTTATAGTATCCTTCACCAACACATGCCAACAATTTACTTACCTTAAAAATTTAAAATATATATAGTTGGGAGAAAAGTTTTAGTATTATTTAATTTATCAAATTTTTTTGGTATTATAAGTAGTATAAAACATATTTGCACAGATTTTTCAAAATTTTGTTTTTTAATTCCGCAATACGTTAATCATGTCCAACATTTTTCGTCGTATTCTTACCATTTCTCTAAATTGAAATCAAAATATTTTCAACATTTCCCAATATTTTTGTCAACATTTTACGATTTATTGCACACTTTTTGTGCCGTTCCTTTTTCTTAAATTTTACTTGCAATTTCTCGATATTTTTGACGTTTTCCAACATCTTTCCAACAATTTAATAAATTTTGATAAATGTTATTTAGATTCTAGATATTCTTAATTTTTTATTAGGATAAATTATTTGCAGTCTCAATTTAAAATAACTTTGGATTTATTATCTAAAAAATAACCAAATATGTGTAAAGTAAGCTCGTCAAAAAAGAATGATACATAAAAAATAAATTAACAATTTGTAGAACAATTTTTTCACACATTAATTAGTTTAAAATTAACCTATTTTTTAATTGCTCCTAAATGTTATTATAATAATGGTTAAAAACAATAAACCCGCCAAGTGTACACCGATGCTGCACCTATTTTATAACATATTTTCCGTGAAACACGGTTTTGTGGCGACAATTGTGGTAAATATACGACTAAAATGAGCAATGTAATTTTGTATTTTAAAATTTTTAAATAATTTTTACTCTTATTGCTTAGGCGTCACTATAAAAGTTTTACTTATATAATACCGTTTTGGTTTGCTTGTCGTAGCACTACGACGGAGAAACCGATTTTTATATGTAGCAATATATAATATGTGACAAAACTCAATTTGGCAATGTATTAACAGGTATACATTTAAATAAATATTAAAAAAAATTAAAAATATATTTTGGTTTTCAGCTTTGACTACAGAAAATGTGTCAAAATGCAATTCATTAAAGTCAATATTACTACAGTGTTTTTAATGAACTTAATATTAAATTATTATAAAACTGTTTCAATATGCATCTAGTCAACTATATATGCATAATTATATAATATTATACTTAAACTATTTCTTTTTACATTTTTGTTATAATTGCGTAGTCTATATTTCTTATATATTGTATCTAGTTGTATAATATAGTATATAAATAAATTACATTAAATAAACTACAAAATTTAAGTAAATTGTGATAAATTAAGTGTCCTGATTTTAAACTGCAATTATCAAAAAACAAATTAAGAGATACAACAAATTCTTTATTGAACTTTGTAGAGTAAAATCTAAATTTAATAACAAATTGAATTAATTATTTTTGACACAAAGTTAACTTAAACTTAAATTTTGTTCCCCTTTGTTCAATATATATCGCCCAAATTCTAAATGTGAGTTTCGGTTTCGGTATTGGAAGAAGTTTTAAGCTTTTTCAATTTCTAAGGTCAAAAGAGTAAATCTTTTTTTAAAATTGTTCTTATCGACTAACGTAAAATTCCTAGTTGCATTGATAAACGTCTTATTTGTTTTTCTCCTGAGGTGGTTTGTCAAGCATCCCTGTACTAGGTCCTAGTAGTCCTATTGTGCTCCTCTAACATCATACACCTTTAGCAGTTATGTCTCTTTTATGAAGTTTAGGAATTTTTGCCAAAGGATTATTTTCAGTTCTTCTTGGGCTAGCATATGCTCGCCAAAGTGAATTGTGCTTTGCATGTTGAATACTTCGCATTCACACAGCAGATGCTGCGGAATCTCTTCGTCCTCCAAACATCCGCGGCATAGTGAATTTTCTTGTATACCCAATCTATGCAAGTGCTTGTTAAGACCACAGTGTCCGGTAATTAGTCCTGTAAGCCTTTGCAGTTTGGTTTGACTCATTTGCAATACTTCCTTTTGAGTATTTTGTGTTGGTTCTGTTAAGTTAAGTCTAGAAATAATTTTGTGC
>JARJEC010026169.1:0-10875 GCA_030264575.1 Tachinus sp. AB-2021
TATTTTTGTATGTTTTTATTATTTTCTTGTTTTTTTATTATTTCATATTTTTATTCGTTATTTTTGTTTTGTTTTTTGATAGCTTTTTTTCTATTTTTTATTTTTTTCATTGCTTTTCATTCAATTTTTGTTCGTTTTGTTTAATTCATTATTTTTGTATGTTTTTATTATTTTCTTGTTTTTTTATGATTTCATATTTTTATTCGTTATTTTTGTTTTGTTTTTTGATAGCTTTTTTTCTATTTTTTATTTTTTTCATTGCTTTTCATTCATTTTTTGTTCGTTTTGTTTAATTCATTATTTTTGTATGTTTTTATTATTTTCTTGTTTTTTTTTATTATTTCATATTTTTATTCGTTATTTTTGTTTTGTTTTTTGATAGCTTTTGATTTATTTTTTGTTTGTTTCGTTTAACTCGTTGTTTTTGTACTTCTTGTTCTTGTTCCTATTGTTTTTTTCTTTATTTTTTTGATTGTTTCATAATTTTTTTAATATTCCTCTTTGTTTTTCATTTATTTTTTTGGTTATTTTTTGATTATTTTATATTTTGATTCGTCATTTTTATTTATTTTTCATATTTTCGTTTTGTTTTTTTATTGTTTTTGATTTATTCTTTGTTTGTTTCGTTTAATTCATTATTTTTGTACTTTTCCTAATCGTTTTATACTTTTCTTTTCCTTTTTATTATTTTTTTTTTATTGTTTCATAATTTTTCTAATATTCCTCTTTGTTTTTCATTTATTTTTTGGTTATTTTCTGTATATTTTATATTTTGATTCGTCATTTTTATTTATTTTCCATATTTTCGTTTTGCTTTCTTATTGCTTTTGATTTATTCTTTGTTTGTTTCGTTTAATTCATTATTTTTGTACTTTTCCTAATCGTTTTATACTTTTCTTTTCTTTTTTATTATTTTTAGTTTTTTTTTTTATTCTTTCATAATTTTTTTAATATTCCTCTTTGTTTTTCATAATTTTTTTAATATTCCTCTTTGTTTTTCATTTATTTTTTGGTTATTTTCTGTATATTTTATATTTTGATTCGTCATTTTTATTTATTTTTCATATTTTCGTTTTGTTTTTTTGTTGCTTTTGATTTATTCTTTGTTTGTTTCGTTTAATTCATTATTTTTGTACTTTTAATTTTCTTATTATATATTTAATTTAATTATCTTTTACTTTTCTTTTCTTTAGTTTTTTTTTTATTGTTTCATAGTTTTTTTTTATTGTTTCATAGTTTTTTTAATATTCCTCTTTGTTTTTCATTTATTTTTTGTTTAACTGGTTATTTTTGTTCTTTTTCTATATTTTTTCTAATTGCTTTTCATTTATTTGTTTGTTTGTTTTGTTAAATTTATTATTTTTGCTTTTTTAACGTGTTTGTTTATTTTTCATTATTTTTTTATTAATTTAGATTTATTCTTCCTTTGTCTCGTTTAACTCGGCATTTTTGTATTTCTTTAATTATTTTTTTGGTTTTCGTTCACTTTTTATTAATTCTAGTTTATTTTTTGATTCTTTCATAATTGTTTTAATATTACTCTTTGTTTTTCATATATTTTTTGTTTAATTGCGTTTTTTTTTGGTTTGAAAATTCATTATTTTTATATTTGTTTAAGTATTTTTTTGTTTTTGTTTACTTTATGTTTATTTTTTTATTCTTTTGTAATTTTTTTAATATTTTTCTTTGTTTTTTATATATTCTTTGCTTAATTATTTGTTTTTGTTTGAAAATTTATTATTTTTATTTTTTTTATTTATCTTTTCGTTTTTGTTTACTTCTCATTATTTTATGTTTATTTTTTGATTCCTTTATAATTTTTTTTATATTTTTTCTGTTTTTCATATATTTTTTATTTAATTGGTTATTTTTGTTCGTTTTTTTTTATTTTTATTCTTTTTCATTTATTTTTTTGTTTGTTTTCTGCAATTTATTATATTTGTTTAATTTTTATTATTTTTTGACTATTTCATTTTTTTATATTTTATCAATATGCCTTTTTTTGTTTAATTTGTTATTTTTGCTTGTTTATTATATTTAACTAGCAACCCTCCACGGTTTTACATATTTTTCATTCAATTTTTGTTTAATGCTATTTTTGTTTATTTTTATATAGTTCATCGTTTTTCATTAATTTTTTGTTTGTTTCGTTTAATTCATTATTTTATTGTTTTTTTGTTTAGTTTTTGTTGTTTTTACTTTATTTTTTTATATTTCATATTATTTTATATATTTTTATACGTTATTTTTGTTTATTTTTATGTTTTTGTTTTGTTTTTTGATTGTTTTAGATTTATTCTTCGTTTGTCTCGTTTAACTCGCTATTTTTGTATTTGATTAATTACTTTTTTGTTTGCGTTCATTTTACATTATTTTTAGTTTATTTTTTGATTCTTTCATAATTTTTTTAATATCTTTTTTGTTTTTTATATATTTTTTGTTTGTTTGAAAATTCATTATTTTTATATTTTTTTAAGTTTTTTTTTTTGCTTGTGTTTACTTTTCATTATTCATTTATTGGTATTGGTAATTATTTTATTTATTGGTATTGGTTGGTTAATTTTTTATTCATTATTTTTAAATTATTTTTTCGTTTTTGTTTACGTTTTATTATTTCATGTTTATTCTTTGATTCTTTCGTAATTTTTTAAATATTTCTTTTTGTTTTTCATATATTTTTTGTTTGTTTAATTTGTTATTTTTGCTTGTTCTTTATATTTAACTAGCTTTACATATTTTTCAATTATTATTTGTTTTTCTTTAATATATATATATATATATATATATATATATATATATATATATATTGTTGGTAGATCCTTTTTCATTAATTTTTGTTTGTTTTGCCTAATTCATTATTTTTGGATTTTTTATTATTTTTTTGATTTTGTTGTTTACTTTTCATTATTTTTAGTTTATTTTCTGATTATTTTATATTTATTATTCGTTATTTTTAGGTATTTTTCATATTTTGTGTTTTGATAGCTTTTGATTTATTCTTTGTTTGTTTCGTTTAATTAATTACTTTTGTACTTTTTCCTAATCATTCTTTTTCTATTTCTTTCCTTTTTATTATTTTTAGTTTATTTTTTTGATTGTTTCATAGTTTTTTTAATATTCCTCTTTGTTTTCCATTTATTTTTTGGTTAGCTGGTTATTTTAGTTTATTTTTCACTTTTTTATTGTTTTATTCTTCTAAAAAATAAATGATTATTTTTTGTTTTGTTCAATTTATTATTTTTACTATATTAACATGTCTGTTTATTTTTCTTTTTTTTTATTATTTCATGTTTTTTATCGTTTAATTCATTACTTTTGTTTATGTTTACTTTTCCTCATTTATAGTTTATTTTTGGAATATTTTATGTTATTTTATATTTTTTGTTTATTTTTTACAATTTTTGTTTTGTTTATTGATTGTTTTCGATTTATGTTTTATTTGTTTCGATAAATTCATTATTTTAGGATGTTTTATTATTTTCTTGTTTACTTTTCATTATTTTCTGATTGTTTTTAGTTTATTTTCTGATTATTTTATATTTTTATTTGTTATTTTTATTTAGTTTTCATATTTTCGTTTTGTTTTTTGATAGCTTCTGTTTTTTTCTTTGTTTGTTTCGATTAATTCATTATTTTTGTACTTTTACTAATTCATTATTTTTGTACTTTTCCTAATAATTTTTCTTTTACTTTCCTATTAATTTTTAGTTAATTTTTTTGATTATTTCATAAATTTTTAATATTCCTCTTTTTTTTTTCAAATGAAAAATTTGTTTTTGTTTAACTGGTTATTTGTGTTGTTGTTCTTTTTTCTAATTGTTTTTCATTTGTTTTTTTGTTTGTTTTATTAAATTTATAATTTTTGCTTTTTAACATTATTGAAAGTCAATATATTAGCAATTTAAGTTTCGACACTTGATCTTTATTGATTGAGTGATCTCTAAAATATTGACTTTCAATAAATATTTTTGTAGTAAAAACTTAGTAAATTGTTTTATTTTATAATGAAGTATACATAGCACACAGCAGAGGTCGAAACTATCCTTATGATCACTTTTTTATGTTTTTTATATTTCATTTGTTATTTTTGCTTGATTTTTATATTTATCTAGCAACCCACCTTGGCTTTATATATATTTTATATTTCTTTTTTCGATTAACTTGCTATTTTTGTTGATTTTTGAATTTTTGTGTCCTTATTTAGTTTCTTATTAATTTCTTATTTTAATTTATTACTTTTGTATTTTTCAATTATTTTTACGTTTTTGTTGTTTACTTTTTATTGTTTTTAGTTTATTTTATAGTTTTATTCGTTATTTATGAAAAAAGTGTTAAAGCATGAAAAATTAACATTTTTCATACTTCTATGTGGTTCTATTTTTCGTTTAAATCGTTATTTATTGTATTTTTTTATTATTATTTTTTGTTTTTGTTTACTTTCATTATTCTAAAAAAATTAGGAAACGATGATAAAATATATTTCATCGTTTCGTAATTTTTTTAATATTTGTATTTGTTTTTCATTTATTTATTTCAATTCATCATTTTTGCGTTTAATTATTTAATTTTTTTAATTTAATTTATTTAATTCGCGTCATTTGTTATTTTTTTAAAGTTTTTCATTCTTTGTTTGTTTAGTTTAATTTTTTATTATTTGTATAGATAGTAATTTTTGTTTTATTTATTTCTTTTGTTATTTTATTTGTTTGTATTTTATATTTTGCCCAATTGTTATTTTTACAATTGGCTGTCGATTCTCAGCGGATTTGAGTAGTGAGAGTGTCAAGATTGGCGTCACCTTTATTGATTCGAAGTTTGAGTGACACTTAAATACTTGCAGTTAAAAGGAAAGAAGAGAAACGCAAACAAATCGAGGCAATTACTCAATAAACAAATTTCGAGTAGAAAGGCGATATTGATATCAAAGAGAAATTGATCGAAGGTTGAAACGAGTGTCAATTTTATTACTTTTTCGCAATGCGCTGTTATAGTTCCTAATTAAATTTTGCTAGAACTCCCTCGCCTCTGCTTCCCGTTAGAAGTAATAAAATAAAAGCGACTCCTTTGGGATGTTTTATTTTTCTTTTTTCTTTTGTTTTTCCGATGGAATTATTACTGACTAGTTCTATTAGCATAGTTAATGCTTTGTATAAACGTCGGCCTTTGTAAGGGTTCGCTTTTAATAGACTCTATGACACTTCGACTTAATGGTCATTATCCTTTATGTGGCTATTCTTTCCTAGTGGTGGCGATTTTCTTTCTAGGGGCCCGTATTTTCCGAGCGGATTTAACCGTATCAGGACGCCTATCCCGCAATTCGCTGTGGCTTTATAAAACATTCAAAGGGGAAAAGAAATGCCATGTGGGTGGGTGGCTTAACGTTTGACCGGATGAAATGTTAGTTTTATATTTGATAACATTCGCAAAACTCAATCAATTCCACTCCATTCGGCGCTTTAAAATCATTCCGATTCCATCGGAATACGTTTACTTTCGCGTTTCGTTTTAAATAAAAATAAAATGTTGGTTGCAATCGCAATCAGAGCATTTCGCTATATTTACATTGAACTTAACTCCGCCGGTTGCGCAAAGGGAACTTCGAGCTCAAATAAATAAAGAGGAGCTATTCGGTTCAACGTTTAATTGACATTTCTGGATAAGAACATGGAAAATTTAGCCGCCCGCTGCCAAGCATCGACACGCTTGCGGAAATTAAATTCCCGCGGAATTTTCATAGTTGCAATCAGTTCGGTTGATCCACTTAATTAAATTGCGTTGTGCGTGGTGCGTTATTCTTATAAACCAACAAAACGCCTTTTTGTGTTCCGGATTTATTCCTTTTAGAGCTTTTCACGAAATCTCAATAAACTCCATCCGAAGTTTGAAGAAGTTCATGCTTCGGGGAGCTTTTAATAGTCCAACTTCGTCTGCAATATGCCGTAATTGGTTAGACACGATCGAAAATATATATGTAGTAGCCAATTTCGGAGGCAGACAATAAAAACGCCGGCTTATAAATTAGGCGCTCATTTTTAAAGCGCGGACAATTGGGGCGGGTGATTAAAGCCACCTTTGTTGCGAGTGGGAAAGTGGGCCACGGATCAAATAAATTCGCGCACTCAATTTTATTGATGCATAATTCGATTATTATGTTTTCAATTAATCCCGAGTTGTCGGCTAATATATATTAGTCGAGCGCGTAATATTAATCGCGATCAATCGATGGAAACCTGTCCATATAATGTAAGGCATCGAATGGGGGAGCCGGGTTAGGGGGGATATGACATGCTAAAAGCATTGAAACTCGCCCCTTTCCACCGGTTCAAGTACTATTTCCCAAGTACATCAATCACCTTAAAATTATATTTACCCCACAGCCACTGCCAATGCATCCAAGTTTACCTGCTCTTGTAATTATATTCCGTCCCTAAATTACAATAATCTTCCAGGCGTTAATTAAAATAAAACCGCGAGAAAGTTGTATTTACACGACCTTAATGTGCATAATTAAGCCGCGTAATGAGATCCTCGCGCGCGTTATTATTTTTAATGCATCTACATTTTTATTCCGCAAAATCAATCGAATTTCCATCGAATCGAGCGATTCCGTAGCTTTGCAAAGCGGAAATTTTATTCAATGTCTTCTCAAGAAGCTTATTTGATTGCGGATAACATTGTTAACATCGACGCGTGCATTTTTGCATCATCGGACTCGCGATGCGATTTCTAAAATTAAATTTTACGAATCCATAAAGTGTTTCGTTGTTTTTGAGCCCGCCGCGTACATTTCCGCTTAATGTGTTTGCATTTCAACATTATTAATTGTCAATAATGTTTAATGGGAAATCGTTAAATTATTGCGCCTTTTCCAACTGGGTTATTTAAATATTCCATTTTATTTCCAAATATCATTTATGATTGCGTCCACAATTGCAAATAAATCAAGCTGTGTTAATGGTCATTAACTTGAAATGGTTTCATTTGACAGGCTTTGATTGTTCCGATAAATTAATGCATTCTTTTTCCTTCCAACCAATCTATTTTCGAACTTATTCAAAATAATAATTGCCTTTCTGCTTCGTTGCAAATTGCGTTTATTGTAATTTTGTGTGCAACTCACATTTTCTTTTATAAATCGCGATATTTACTAAATTTTCTGCCACGGATTGAATCGAATTGAATAAATTTCTTGCAATAAATCACAAATTTAATATATTTTTTTCGTAAATCAAATTTTACCGCAAACTTTTATTAAGAACTCGAACTTGCTGCGAGATGAAAAATAATTAGAAAAAAAAATGAAATATTTTTTTAAACGTCATAAAAATATTTTTGGATTAAAATTAAATCCGCATTGCTTCAAAATTCGTTAAAAACTTAACTCGTTAAAGGTGCAAAATATTAAGCAAGATATAAAAAACATAATTTGAATTACACAAATTTAATTGCTTCGTTTGTTTTGCCAAAAAAATAAAAATTTTGAGCATTTTTGAAGCTCCGAAAACAATTTAAAGGCAAGCGGCCGTGTTTCAACTTTCTAGATGGCGATCGACACATCTAAAAATAATTTATAAGCAACAATTTGCACAAAAAAATCGATTGAAAATACAAATTTTTGCAAATATGAGCAACAATTTGCAAAAAAAATTCGATTAAAAATACAAATTTTTGCAAATATGAGCAACAATTTGCAAAAAAAAATTCGATTAAAAATACAAATTTTTGCAAATATAAACAACAATTTTCACAAAAAAAATCTATTAAAATTACAAATCTTTGCAAATATAAGCAACAATTTGCACAAAAAAATTCGATTAAAATTACAAATTTTTGCAAATATAAGCAACAATTTGCACAAAATAATCCGATTAAAAATACAATTTTTTGCAAAATTTTGAGCTTCAAAGGCAAATTGGAGACAAAAAACTATATTCAAAATTATTACTTCAACTATTTTTTGATTGGTGCCGAAAATAAGCAATTTTGGAATCGCAAAAACAATTTTAAACATCGGAGTTTAAAAAAATGCACAAAAACTTCGATTGCTTTGGGCTTTGCTGCCTGAAAATAACAAAGCTCTAAAAACAATTTAGAGGCCTAGACCTAGTTTCAAATTTTGAAATAGTTGCCAAAACATCTAAAAATAATTTGCAAGTAGCAATTTCTACAAAGATTTCAACTATTTTGTAATTGGTGCACTTAATTTTTGAGATAATAGAAATTTTTGCCTCAAATTAGCTAAAAAATTATCTAAAACTAGCTTTGAGACAAAAAAATTATCAAAAACTATAGAGTAGGTGCACTGAAAGCTCCAAAAACAATTTAAAGGAACAATGGCCTAATTTAAAGCCTTTAAAACGTGGGCATTATTTAAAAAATAGACCTTAATCAAGTAATAATTCAACCATTTTGCAGTTGAGGCCAAAAATTCCAATTTTGACCAAGCTCCAAAAACAATTTAGAGGCAGGAAAACTCAAAGCTTATAATGATTAGAAAAACATCTAAAAGTAATTTTTAACAATTAGTAAACAAGTTCTGTGGCATAAAAAGCAATTTAGAAACAAGATGTAATAATTTTAAGCTTGAAATCTATTAGCAATGCAAGAATTTGTAGACCACAAATGAATGGCTTCAAGTGGTTCAAAAATACCAATTTCAAGTTGCTTTGAAGCGCACATTTTGTAGTTTGAGCCAGTCTAACAATAAAATCCAAGTAAAAAATATCGAAGCTTAAACCGTTTTGCTACAGGTGTGCAAATATTGCATTTTTTCCAAATTTTGAAGCAATTAAATTGATTTAGAAGTAGAAAGGTTTAGAATTATTGGCAAAACAATAATTGCACACTAAAAAATTTAGAAACACCAATTTTACTTAGATCGGTGCTCAAAAGCTTTAATTTTGACCAATTTTGAAGAGCCAGAATGGTCAAGAAACATCTAAAACTAATTTTTAGAAGCTGAAACAATAAATTTCAACAATTATTTGCCCAATAAAAAATTTACTTGGATTGGTACCCGAAAATATTAAATCTGACCAATTTTGAAGAGCCAAAGCCCCGAATGGTTAGAAAAACATCTAAAAGTAGTTTTTAGAAGTTGAAGTAATAAATTTATTCAATTGTTTACTAATTGGTGCTTAGATGCTTCAAGTGTGATCAATAATACCTATTTCGAGCTGTTTTGTAGCACCTTTTGTAACAATCTAACAATAAAATAGAAGTAAAAATTATCCAAAAGCTTCAACTGTTTTAAAGCACGTTTTATAATTTGGATCAATCTGAAAACATCTAGAAGTATAAACCATGTAAAAATATCCAATAGCTTCAACTGTTTTGCTACAGGCGTTCAAAAATTGCACTTCTTTCCGATTTTGCAGCTACAAATTAGTTTAGAGGCAGAAAGACTTTATTTTAAGCTTTGCAATTATTGGCGAAATATTTAAAAATAATATTAGCATAATAAAAAATTTGAAAGCATCAATTTTACTTGGATTTGTGCTCAAAAGCATTAAATTTGGCTAATTTTGAAGAGCAAAATCCCAGAATGGTTTAGAAACTTCTAAAAGTATTTTTTAGAAACTGAACTAATAAATTTCTTGAATTGTTTACTAATTGGTGCTCAGATATAGCAACTACTAGTAGTTCTGCTGCGTAAAAAGCAGTTTAGAAGCAAACATTTTAAACATTATTAGTAATTTGCAAATATTTTGTGATTCAAAAATACCAATTTCTAGCTGTTTTGTACCACCTTTTGCAACAAACTAACAATAGAATCCAAGTAAAAAATATCTAAAAGCTTCAACTGTTTAGCCGCAGGCGTTCCAAAAATGCATTTTTTTCGATTTTGAAGCTAAAAATCAATTTAGAGGCAGAAAGACTTTATTTTAAGCTTTGCAATTATTGGCAAAATATCTAAAAATAATATTTGCACAATAAAAAATTTGAAAGCATCAATTTTACTTGGATTGGTGCCCAAAAACAAAAATTTTGACCAGTTTTGAAGCGCCTAGGATATTTTGAAAAATATCGAGCTCAATTTTAAGCTTAACAATACTTAAAAAACAGGTTGGGTTACTATATTTTAAATTATTGATCCAATATTTATCACTACAGCACGATCCAATTGTTGGATAATATTTGCGCTATTCCAGTAAATATTTTGCACCATGCTATGAATAACAGTTTTTATTTATTAGGTTATTTTGGAATTTATTTAAAAGACAATTGATATTTATTGCTTGGTGCAACATTTTTTGCAGGATCAACGTAGGTGGTTATAGCATCCAATAATTGGTCCTTAGTCCTCCCCAATTATTGGATAATATTTGCACCTGCGCTCTTCCTGCAAATATTTTGCTCTAGGCATTTGGATCGCGCAATAGGTAGGCGGGTGGGCGGGTTATTAAAGTCAAAATAATTTTGAGAAATATGAAATCATTTATTAATATTTTTGATATTTTTTAATATTTTTTGGCGTTTTCAATATTTTCAACAAAAAAATTCACGCTTTTTCGATGCATTTTTTGAATTATTTGCCAACATTTGCAAACTAAATATTTCTGGACAATTCTCGAATATTTTTCGAATGCTACACAACAATTTTTGGAATATTTCGAACTCATTATTCGATTGCGTTATGTTTGTAAATTTTGAAACATTTTTATAGACATAGATTTTGCGATCTTTTGGAAAATCTGTATTGTTTCAATTAATTAGATTCTCGAATATTTTTCGAATGATACACAACAATTTTTGAAATATTTCGAACTCATTATTCGAATGCGTTATGTTTGTAAATTTTGAAACATTTTTATAGACATAGATTTTGCGGTCTTTTGGAAAATCTGTATTGTTTCAATTAATTAGATTCTCGAA
>JARJEC010026182.1:0-17273 GCA_030264575.1 Tachinus sp. AB-2021
GTTTTTAAAGAGGATTCTCATTTTTATTTTTTCTTCCGGTTTATTATTTTTTTGTCCTGTTAGGACAATTAAAACAAATGAAATTTTTTTGGCACTACAGAAGAAGGGTAGCTACCTTCGAAACATCTGTAATGTAATAAACCATTTTTGATTGTTCTAATTTGTAACTTAAACCCTACAAAATTGAATTACCAAGTGTATGGTGAAAATGGCAGTAGTATTAATATATTTGCAATTCTTGTAAGAACAAGGGTTTTCGAAACAAAATACTGGATATTACAATTTGCAGCCCCCAGAAAAACAAACCAATATAAACTAACGATATACATATACTCATTATAATAAAAGCTGAGGGAAATTCTCTCCCCTTTATTAAATGTATTATCTCAAGTCAACTTTAACTTGGGAACTATTCCTAACTACAATCGATACGCTTATATTTTTGGTAGTCGCGATCCCTATTTACGATAAACTTCATTTTCCGGATGGTCTCACGATCGATAGAAACCACGTGATAGAAAAGAATGCAATGCTAGTTTTGAAATTTACTATCAACTATTGCGTGAAAATATTTCTTTATTTAATAATCAGCCTCGATATTAAATGTCAGCAAATATATAAATATGCTCGAGCATTCCAAGTTTGTCCATTGACATTGACCCATTGCAATATTGCTAAATTCCAACATTCAAGAAGTGGTGACTAAAATGTTTAGTCACTATCTGATCCATACATACCTTGCGGTTTACAATATGTTGTTAGTAATCAGAATGTATCCGATGCATTATGTTATTGTACGTGGATTTAATTGTGCCGAACGAAATTATATATTAGTTGAGAATAATAAAATTTGCTAATTAGATACGCTCCTAAAAGAAATAATAGATAGTTTTATTAATATCGATGTGTCAGATATGTATTTTTACTTTTATAGAGGATGTATGATGATATAATAATTAATTAGCAAATAAAATGATTTGGTAAATGTCACAATCATTATAATTATATATTTACTAATGCAGATTATTGAATCTATTGCAGATTACATTAGTTTTTTTTTCATTTAGATTAAGATTAGATTAATAATAGACGATAAGCAATATTTATGGTTTTTGAAGAGAAACTTTTATTACGATATTTTATAGATTGAACGTCACAAATTTCAAAGATGTAATATGTAAAACGATCGACTTAAAATTTTTTTGCGATCGACCGTTTGAGCACCCGTCTATTTTAAATTAGATACTATTTAGTTTAATTATTTTTGCTTAAAACATGAAAATTAACGGTGAGTAATATTTATTATGCAGTGTGTGGCATATGGGATTTTCAAAAGAATAGTATGAACTATCAATAAGTACTTTTTATTTCTCAAATGTAGACATAACAAAAATTATATGGTGATTCTTCATACTATTATTTTTTAATTATTTTATATTTAATATTAATGCTGGCATGTTATTGTTATTCCTAGTTTTTATTATTTTGCGTTTTCTTATATTTATATGTATAATTGATGGAATAAAATGTAACATTTATTTATAAACCGTTTCAAAATTATTAAATTATAATAAGTTGTTAATTGTTATAATAAGATCAACAACACGTGGGAAGTAATTACAGGTAGTTAAAACAACCGACCTTCATGCCAATATGCAAAGTGAACAAATTTAGATAAGTTTAATTTTAGAACGTTGCAGAAATCACGTTATGGCCACGCCTGGGATTTTGTAATTAAAAAAACTGAATTTTTCCTTTCGATAAAGATGGCATAATTGGTTTAATTATAATTATTATATCTTTTATTTTATACATGATATAATAATTATTTAGTAATTTACAATATTAGCCAGATACACAGGTTTTTACTGGCGGTGCAAGGAGATGACTGGCGAGCCTGATAGCTATTTGATCTAGTTACACCTGGCGTATAATGTGATATTTATTTTTATTGATAGTTTTTAATAATGTTATTTTATTTTCAGTATTTTATTTTATATTTAATACATATACGTATACAGACCCATACTACAGACCAGTTTCGATCATTTTCAATATCATATTTTTAAATAATTTTGATTTCCCGCTAATATTTTTTTTAAATTTAATAATATTTGCCGCTACATTTTTGTAAATTCTTCTTTGTTTAAGGGGTTGATGTTGATGTTGATGTTGATGTAATAACTAATGGCAATTGAATAGTGGTCATTTCTGGTTTATTGGATGAAAAGAGTCTTTTGGTACTATTGCATCTGAATAAGTTGGTTTTCTATCAATTTTAAATATAAATTTTGAATTGATATAAAAGATCAAAATATCTTAAACATTAATTGTTAAATGTCATTGACAAACTTAAATTATTTAGTTTATTATCATTGCCCATTCAGTAAATATGAATATCATCTACGTATCCATACCAAAATTTAATATTATTTTTAAAGTTTGATTTTTTTTCTTCTAACGGCGAATTTACGCAATCGATTTAAATTTAGCATTAGCGACTTAAACACTAGAGTTGTGTCATATACCCGTTTTTGGAAATTTGTCCAGAGATTTTGTCGTGCAAGTTCATAATATTGAACTCTCACGGTTAAATTTTTTAATTTTGCAGTAATACGCATGTGTTACGTGAATGAGCAGCTCGAGCTGCTATAACGTTAAAAGCTGCGTTGAGAAAACGATTCGGTGAGGTATACGAGCTGTGCGGTATAATAGTCACGTGTCATTGATGTATATGTATATTACACCATAATAAACAAACGTGTTTCAGTATAAATAGTGTTAACATAAATATTTTCCATTTGCGAACGGCTAATGTGCGTTAGGTGTAAAAAGTGTCTTGGGTGCAGAACAACCAAACGCAGCGAAATCCGACACAAGCGTCCGTTCACACGTGCATGCGTAAATTGTTAAATTTATATTTTAATTTGTTGCATAAATTCATCACGTCTGTATCTAAAGTTATATTTATTACTAATTCTAATTCGGTTGCCTAAATTTGATTTAAATTGAGATAATATTGGACTATAAATTGGTAATTTATAATTTTGAAAGTAAAATTTATTATATCACCCTTTTTAAGCAAACATATTGATGGATAAGTTAGAAAAACTATATTAAATTCAAAATTCACAAATATAGTGTAGCTAGTTGTAGCTACATATTTTGTAGTTACATATGGCACGGGGTGTCGTATTCCGCACATAACCTAACTCGCGAGCAAAATTATTCTAGGTAACTTGTCAGCTGATAACTTTAATTACGTAGACTAATAAAGTCACTTTCCCTCGATAACCACAACTTGCGAAAACGCAGTAGTAACAGCACCACGTAACAGTAGTACCCTACCATAATAAGTCGCTATAACTTGACTTATGTTTGTTTTAAGTCAGTTTTTACAATTAATCAAAATGTAGTGTTTTCATTTCAGCAATATTACATTAATTAATTGATTTATCATAGACAATGCTTTAATGTTTAATGCTTTAAATAATGCTTTTCATTTGAATTTAATTAGAGCTAGTTTCTAAAATAAGGTAACCTATTTGACGACACGCAATTTTTTTGTCAAATTAGTAACGAACGAAGTATACTCGATCCACGAGAAGCAAGCAGCATTCTGCAATCGTAATTTTTTGGATCGCAGTGTTGTTACAATTTCTTTATGTTGGCGAAAATGGACAGAAACCTCGATGTAAACACATGAGGGAGGTACATGTGGAACAAGTACCCCAAAAGTACATCTGATTGTGAAAATCATGCTTTTAGACTGGCAGCGACAGATTTATCTTGACATTATTGTTATTCTATTAAAATTTATCTAAATACTCATGTCTAACCGGGGATTCGAACCCGGAACCTCTAGTATTATTTGCACATCTACATAATCCAGTTACGACATTGAATGTATAATTACAAAATAAAACTCTTATTATCTTCTTACTAATGTAGTTATTTTATTGTTTCAGGTGAGACTCGATTGCATTTTTGAGATAATATGCGATTCATGAAATTCAGGTAAACATTATAATATTGTTATAATTAAATTGTACAGCGACACATTGATTTACATGGCGTTTTACATTTTTACAAATTCCTACTATTGTATATGACTCTTTCAGATATAGTCGTTTTTAATTTGCTGACGATGTGGTGTATATTTATTTCTAATTATTGTTACTAATTATTCGTTTTTCTTGTTGCTTTGTTATCATATTGATGTAGTGTATTTTGCTCTAGGTAGGCGTGTTCCGTGATATGCTATTTTATGTTTGACAATGTTTTTTTTCTAGGTGTTCAACACTCCTTATGGTTCGTATTTTTCGTTTTTTTGTGAAGAGATGCACATATTTGACACACTGTCATATCGCTGCATCTCCTAGGGCTCATGAGGCTGGCCGATTTTGGTGGATCTGTGAGAGGTTTTGAGTTTCTGTGTCTACTCTCTTGAGATATATCGTTTTCTTGATTTGATGATTTGATCTGAGTCATAATTAATGCGTTTGGCATTTAGACAGCCGACGGCCAGACTTACTGGTCGTGTTGACGAGTTTTTGAATCTTTTGTCTATCGATGAGACTTTTGCGTCTAATTTTGCACCAGGTGTATGATGAATCTCTTTTTATTAAATAAAAGTACACATACTTATTTATTCTACTGGAGTACTTGATTGTAAATAAACATTGATAAACATGTCTGCGTCATCAATATACGCGTTTTAAGTTGTGACGTTTTGGTCTCCGGAAAAGTTAGTAGCGTTATATTAAATTAAATGAGGGAAAAACATTATTTAAAATGTAAACGCGTGCGTAACAATTTAACTTTCAACATTTGAGAATTATTAGTTTGTTACCGGTTTGTGCGAGTTGCCTATCTAATAATAGTATATAGGAAAGAAAATGCTCTCTTGCAGACTACGGGCAAAGTTTATATATATTTTATCGTATATAACTGCCTAAGGTCTGCAAGTGCAGTTTCTTAGCAAGGTAAGAATACTATTTTTCTCCAACCGGCAGAATTTTGTTGTAAAAAAGAAAAAAATATATTTTTGACAGACAAGTTAGGCGGTTTCGTTTTTGACACCCGAGAAACTTCAAACGCATTTTCTCAAATGTCATAGAAATTGAATGATTTACATTTACAAAGTGAATTTTCTCACCTCGATTGAATTGCTTACAATCTATAATTCTAATAATGTGTCAATGTGAGTGGTGTGATTAAGCGCCACACACAAGTTATAACAAATTCAAAGAGTGGTTATGTATTTTCTTGTATGAAAAATATAACTAGACATTGATTTAATCTAGAACACTAAATATACCATACAGATAACCAGTATCAAAACGCCAATTCGGCAAAAATAAAAATGAAAAATTTAAAATCAATTATTCAAATTCACACAGTGATAAGCGACAACAATCAAATGAAGACAATTGTTTTATCTTTTATAAGAACTTATCAGTGTACCTTAGTAATTTCGCCTCGCATTGAAACAAAAATGACCCAAATAATCGAGAGGTTTACAGTATGCACAGAGACAAAACCAGCACTGGCATACTCTGAGCATCTCTTGCGTTATGCGTCCTTTTCTATCGTTGCACGAAAACGCCTTCCACATGCCACGCTAAGTTAGTTGTACTATAACAACTTAATTATGGTCTTCTATTTTTTTCTAACGACGCTACCTAACTTCAGTAATAGAACGAACCCCTGATGACGTATGCGTAACTTATAAATTCAGTTCTTGTATGTGTCAGCATGTCTGATCAATATTCTAGCTTTGGTTCTTTTTTACCGAGTCTAATATTTGATATTATTTAATAAACTCGCATTTTAATTTGGAAATGCGGCTAAATTACAACATACAATCGTTGTAATCTCTTTAGGCCAGCAGTACTGAAAAAGTTATTATTATGATATGGATTGCTCCACATTGCAAAGCTCTCACATAATTTGAACGATGCAAATAATGAATATTACTACGAACAAAAAAATTGTATGAAAAGTGATTTTTGCACTTTAATCTTTTCCTCATTTGCGTCTCCCTTCTTTACTGAATTATCATATTTATTGCTGGCATTAAGTGGACAGCGCTATGAATTTTGGTATGAACAACAAAAATATCAGGACAAATTAACATTTTAATGTTTTTCCTCATAGATAATGAGTGGTTCGGACATACAAATAATATAAAAATATATAATTACATGTATATGAGTCAGCATTAAATTTTAATGTGCTGCCCAAAGGAACAAAACTATTTACGCATTAAGATCTGTTGACAACACGAATATAAAAAAAACTTGTTTTATATAATATATTTCATAAAAGTATTTACTCCTCAAGACGTCACCAATATAATTCCTGTCCGTTCAGGTTGAACGAATGCGTCGATTCAATATTCAGTGCCCGCAATTTATTTAATTAGTTGCGGAAGACATGACAATTTTTACCGTTATAAAAAAATCATTGATTTTATTTGGAGCGAAAGGGAAGTTTTTATTTACCCCTGTAGTTTAATAGGACAATAGACAGTTTATTTCAATATTTAACTATATTTTACAGCAATTAAATAATAAATTGTGTGTTTTTTGCGGTTCGCATATGATGAAGAGAAGAAAATAGTATAATTATACCCGTACTGGGAAAGTCGATTGTATGCAAATATGTGGTTGTTTTTGAGTTCGCTGCTTCGCCTCATGGTACAGTTACTCGCCGGAACGAACCTCGAAAATATTATACACATTCCAATAATAAAGCTATGATGTGCGTATGATTGATCGATTATTAAATAGTCTGAAATTAATATCGGATAGAAGCGGGGCCATGACCGGTTCCATTGATCGTGTAATTACTTGAAATCAATTAATGGGTTGTATATCGATGATATAAAATTGTAAATGCCGGCAGAAAATAACATCAACCGATAAAATAAAATTATTACTTTCTCATTAAAGTGTTAAACTCTATTAGAATGAGAAATGAAATGAATTTTTTGTTTGTTTGTACAATAGGTATGATCATTAAATTCTTTTCTAAGGCAAAACATTTTATTTTTTAACGTAAGAAACAGAAACACATTTATTTTCTAATATCGCTATGTTGACTACAGCATTTTTCAAGTTGCCATTCGACAAAAAGCAACGCCCTGCCCTCTTAAGTGTTTATGTTTATGCTTTACTTCCTATTTTCCCTAAGTAAGCCGATGGCTTGTGATAAAATAATAACCACAGTGGGGAGGTCGGGTCTGTAAGGAGGATGTTGTATTTTTAAGAAATTTGTGATTTATTTACCCTACATTTATTGTGCAGAGTTTTTTCGAGCATAATTGTGGTGTCTATTTTGTGTATCTTCATGTTTATGTTTTACATTATTGCCCTAAGTAAGCTTGATGGCTTGTGATAGCGGGGTTTTGATGAGACCAACAGATTATAAGGTGGCTTCCGAACCACATCTGCTTTTAAGTTCTTAACTGTATCGTTGTAGACATTCCTTGTTATTGTAGTCGCTTTTGTGTTGTTGCCTGCTTAAGTTGTGGGAGAACCCTTTTGAACCAATTGCATGCACTCGTGGTTTTGGGAGGGTCTCAGTGTTGTATCCACATTGCATCCCCAGTTACTCTATATTCTATTGGTTACTATTCTATGGAAGTAGTTTTATTTTAGGATAAAACATTTAATTTCTCTTCGGAAATATGTTATCTGTTCAGTTTTGTTCGGGACTGAGAAGCTTGGTCCATCGAGCCGATACTTTGCTCATTCCCAAATCTTCATGTAGAATTATGAAAACACTCGTGCTTCTAATATTCTTATTTTTCTAGCAACCACAAATTTTCCAGAGACCTTTCACAATTATTATCATTATAGATAGATTTTCTGTCCTTGAACCTGATTGCATCAATACTTAACTTGAAAATAGGAGGGGCTATTTTCTAAATACACTGCCACCATTCTCTCATGGATAATTTACTCCCTTCTTTCGATAAAAATGTGATGACGTTTCTGCGTTCAAGTTGCAAATCACGCTTCTTTGAACTGATGATTGACTAAAAATGACAAATATTAAGCGAAGGATAGCAAAACAAAAACTTCTTTTATTATATAATCAATTATGCCGACAAAGGGTATTCCCCAAAATTCCAATAATGAGAAGCGAGTTGACATTATAAAATAAATTATTAATTATATATTATATATATATATATATATATATATATAAAATTTGCAAGCATTGTTTAGATTTGCATGTATTTTGTCATTGGCTTTTTAAAGATTTAACTGGATGTAAAATGATTGAGAGAAAAATTATTCGGACAGAACGTCAACAGTTTTTGAAGGTTAGAGAGTTAGAGAAATGCTTCGAGGTACATTGGTGAATGCTTATTGATTAAACATTTTATTTTATTGTTACATTTACCTCGAGAATGTAAACATACACAGATTTTAATTGGGACGAGACTCTCAGTTTGAGGGATGAAGTCATTCTTACTTCTGATTGTAACTAATATATGACGCCTACCACATATCTACTGCACGTGTAAAGGCGGTTTGGTATGGTATGTTAGCAATCAACGGTTTTTATCTGAGGCTTCTATCAGTATCACAAAATTTTGTTTGCCACACAATCCGACGAGACGCTTTAGAACCGGTTCTTGTCATATATTATAAATATTTAAATTATGACTTATAACGTTATGCATTTTGTCTCTTTTTGACTGACAATGCCAATGCTTTTTATTCTCTTCTACTCGAGCACTAGGTCTTTCTTCCAGTAATCTTCTAAAAACCCATTACGCAAACTACTCGATATCTTCCTTATTCTTATCGCCATTGTTACCCTATGAATACAGTTTTTCCATTTTGAACCTTAACACATTATCGTATATGTATATATATATATATTCCATAATGTTGAACCATGAATCGATTCCTGTGGAACACCTCACGTTATTGAGATAACGCGAATCATGTTACTTTTGAATTAATTTATGAATTTCTACGCAGTATAATTTGTTTTTAGATGTGGATCAACTAAATTTCTCATATACTGTTTTAAACATTTTTGTATAAAAAAATCATTTAATTTTGTATATTATATTATATACCTTATAAAATTCTCTATTTTTCCTATTTCTATTTACACATATTATTCACCAATGGAAGCAACAGATATTGTATTATCACTGTTTATTTTTATACCAGTGCTGCCAATAGTATTGGCATATTGTAAACAGGCGCCGTGCGGTTTTTATGATCTATGTGAATTTTATGTTAATGTAACATTTGGGCCATTACCAACCACAGCATTAGGTATTAACAATGATCGAGAATTTTTTAATTCCTTCCAAAAAGAAAACCAGGAATTTTGCAATGTTTATATTTTTCCAAGAGTGTCAAATCAGATTCAGTTCATAAAATAATCAGATAATTAATTTTTTCCATGGACGTTTTGTAATATTTTGACAGTTTTTGAAGGTTATGTTAATTAAATTTTGATATCATTTAATGAGAAATATTGCTGTAGCAATTTTGCTACGTTATATCTTTATGGAAAAATTGTTTGGTTCAATTTATAACAATCGTGTTTAAATTTGCAAGCCTTTCATAAGTTACTGTCATAACTGCATTTTTGGTTGCTCATAAATCAATTTATCACGAACACGAAATTATAATTTTCTCTAAACGCTATTTTTAACTGTTAGGATTGTTAACAACCCAGCAGTAAATGTCTCCCACTTTCAAGATTACTTACAATGCTCTATTCCGATAGATTAAAGCAACAAAGTTTTGACTAGTTTGGTTGCACATAGGTTATATTGAGATTTTACATATAAAACGGTAATTTTTACTTATTTATACTACACATGGGCTGCTGATTATTTTTATGGATGAAGTTTTTTTTTTAATAATTACCACACTATTATCGTATATCTTACGGCATGTGTTAAAATTACTTAATCAATTTTCAGGCATTAAATTAATTTGAATGGTAACAATCCAGCCTATTTCTATTGCGATTGATTTGTTGACCCGTTCAAATAAAGTTACTAAAAAACGTCGATCATAATACATTATTGATATTTAGCAACAATATTTATTTCTTCGGGTCGATTAATCAATAGTAACAAAAATAGTTTCATTGGAAATAACCTTATTAGGTCCTAAGTTACTTTAAAGAATAATGTTTTAATCAATAATTTTATTTAAAATTCCTGCATTTTACTTAAACCAACGTTAATGTAACATATCTCTTCTGCATATTCAATCTTTATCTTTATCTATGCACTTTTATAGATGAAGCATATTAATAGTTTGGTATCCTAATTTTTGCTATTTATTTAATATATATATATATATATATATATATATATATATATTTACTTACTTTTTGAAAAATGAGATGCCGCTGACGTAATAACAAACTGCGTTAAAATTGTTGACTAATTTCCATCATAAAATTTCAACCAATTATATTATTAATGCATATTAAATAATCACCTATTAGCGAGTATTTGATGCACCATGAAAATGCCGGGGTATTTGCACATATTTTTTGACATTTTAAAAATTAGTTCTTTTCGTTTTGGTCAATTAAGTCTAATTGATGAAGAAATTGCTAAATTAGCGCGTTTTTTAAATTTATTTATTTTACAATCTTGATTTTTTTATCCAATAGAAATTATTTTGGGCTTTTATTATTTTTGAAAATTTCTTCGGGAAATAGTCTATATCCATCCTTCTTGCTTGTCATTCTTGAACATTGTTGGAAAGAGCGCGTTGTGCACGATTTGAACCCATTTCAGTATTACTCATTAAATCAAATGCGCACGCTTAGTATTTTTATTTTACGTTATTTATTACAAAAGTAGTAGCGCTGCGTGCGCCCGCTAGACTTTTTTATCCAATAGAAATTATTTTAGGGGTTTTATTATTTTAGAAAATTTCTTCGGGAAATAGTCTATGTCCATCCTTCTTGCTTTTCATTCTTGAACCTTGTTGCTGTTCGTCCACTCGTAATTATATAGAACTGGAACGCGCTGCGCTCTCTCTTTACACTTCCCCGTGTCCAGCGTATTAGAAAGAGGGCGCTGTGCACGATGCGAACCCATTTCAGTCTTACTCATTAAATCAAATGCGCACGCTTAGCATTTTTATTTTACGTTATTTATTACAAAAGTAGTAGCGCTGCGTGTTCCCACTAGACATACTGCGTTAGAGCGACAGGTTGACGCATCGTACACAGGCGTCTAACATTGTAGCTCGTTATTTCAGTTAGATATATTCTGTAAAAATAACATAAGTGAGTCCAGATATTTAACGATGCGGGTGCATAGCAATGAGTGTTAATTTGTCAGTTTAAAAACCACTACAGCGCGTAGCGCTGGAATGGTTTTCTGACAAAGTAACACGAGTTCTATGCATCCCGCTAGAGTTAAATATCCTTAATTTACGAATGGTTTTTGATCGGACTATTTAATGAATATATAAATATAATTCTCAAGTATAAATTGTCAGTTTCATGACGTTGCTAGACAGCAGATCAAAATCAAGCAAAATATTCAAAATATCCGCTGATATTGTGGTTCATGCATGTTGTGATTAATTGATAAGAGTATGAATTAAATAGTCATTGATAGCTACTGATTATTACATTCTAATTTAAATGCAAGTTTTTGATAGGCTTAAACAGACAAAAAGACAATTATGTAGTTATTGTTTGTGTTTTCGCCAGTGACGTTTGTGATGACATTATTATTTAATTTATCAAATTATTATTAAAAAAATTATTATTTTATTGGGCAAACGTGATTATGTGATTACTAATTACTAACAGTAATTAAAAAATATAAAGATAGTTTTAACATTTCGTCATTGATCTCTCTTATTGTTATTATTATTTGTTTCATAATATTTTTATAATAATTTACCATAGCATCTTTCTAAATTTTAATGTTAATGAGTATGTTAAATTTGTTAGATAAATGCAATGTACATTGCAATACCAACGAGCATTTGTATATATTTAATCTCCTCTATCCTCTTGGTGAATTATTACTGAATATAATTAAATTCACATTCATGCCGCTGGAGTAAAAGTATGCAGTGAAATATTATTTTGCGGCGGTTTTTATGTGCGCTTATATATATACAACTTTTATATTATGCACACATACATAATAATGCAAACAGCCTTGACATTCTTTATAACCTACACAGATACCTAATGAAAATCAAACATTTGAGCGGTTTCAATCTGCGCACTCGAGATATTAATTTAAAAAAAGTTAATTCATATCACTAGAGCTGTATTTAGATGTATCTATATAAATAGCATTTTAATGGACACTTTGTGGATTTTAGTTATAAACATTTTAAGATAAAACGATAATGACTTTTATCTGTTTTATACTTCACTAACCAGGAAGACGCTCATTTAAACATTTAATGCCCTGCGCAGGGCCATAATTACCAATTCAGTTCCCCGCGAATTAAAAATTACATTTTGAATCATCTCAATTTACATTCGGAGTGTGGAAATTAAAATAGTGTCGCGAGGAAATTTGCTTCAAATGCAATCTGGTAAACTGACAAATATTTGCTAAGCTAAGCCTTCAAGCAAAAAAGCGATCTAGGCTACACGAAATATGGAATGGCGCACGCGATTTACATATTCCACCTGTTCCGTTCGAGTGATATAATGTGGATAATATTTTGTGACCCACGCGAATGGTAATTACTGGAGAATATGCAAACAATGGATGAAATAATAATAATGAAACAAAATTATTAAACTGCTGAAAATTGTTCTTTATTTGGTTCACTTATATTTTGCATATTAGAAACATAGAAATACTGGAATTGTACAATAATGCAATGCCTAATACTACTTTATTAAGTGTAAAGGTGTGATGATAGTTAAGGCTTGTTTAGATACTGATAAGTGTAGTTGCAGTGCATAGGTGTTGTGCAGTTGTATTGTATTAGAAGTTTATCGTTTACATATAGTACGTAACAATATTTTCGAAAATTCATTTTAGGTTGTCTGATTTTTTAATATTTCTCTTTCTTATTGAAGTTAGACAGGGATGGGAAACGTCTGGCAGCTTTAAGTAGTTTTGTTTGCCTGTGCGCATCTCTTCTGCACAGAAAAAAATTGCGTATTTTTAAATAATTTTTTTCATACTTTTATATGTTTTTTTAGCAATATAAATTTATATTATTATATAGTATATAATATTTAAATATATTTTTGATATCTTTTGGCACGATCCACGAAGTTACCTGGCATTTATCTCCCATTAATTTGCACCCTGATTACTTTTTCTGTTTGCCAGATTGTTTTAATTTGGATGTTATTTTTCATGTTTTTTTTTACCTTTATAAGGTTTATACAATTTCTGTTTGTAATGCCGTACCTGTTGGGGGACACTCAATGAATTTTGATTTTTCTGGTTCAACTAAAAATGATGGTTTGTATATGTATATTGGAACTCATTTTTTACATGCATTTTAATGAAGGGTGTTTAATGTTCAACATTATTATGCTTAATTAAATATCTAGTTGAGGCTAGAGCTGGACGATGTAAGAGATTATTTATATTTCACTCACATTCTGCATTTCTTAGAATTTAAATGTTTGTCTAAAATATGTTTTTTTGTGGGAATTTATCTTGGGAAAATTATTTAATAATATTTTTCAAAAAATGTTTGGTCTGTTTCAGGATGTAGATATCTGGATATAATAAATTGAACGAATCTATTTTAATGTATGTTTCAAAATTTTGATTTTCATAGATTCTGCTATTTGGAAATTTTTCACTTCACTTGTGAATATTTTCTAAACCTTAAATTATGGACCTCGGATAGGTTCTATTTTAACAGCAACTTTATAATTTTATTGTTCAAATTTAAATCTGAATTATACTGAAGCTTTTTTCCATTTTTTAAATAACATGTTTCTTTGGGGCTATTTTAATGATAAAAATTACATTTTCTCTTTCTTTAATATGATCTACTGCAATTGCTTTTGAAATTCCAAGGTAACTCCGGTATCCAGAGCCGAAATTATGTGACCATTATATCATAAAATTTCTTTACTATCTTAACTAAACTTTTTTGGTACATAAAGTATTACAAACTTTTCAATGCGTGTCGTTATTTCAAACTCTTTCTAATTGATTATTCTCACATATTATTAAATTGAAACTGAAATAAATTGGCTATGTTTATTTATAATATATATGTAATGTAATCAAACCCGATATGTTTGTTATAGAGGTTTATGACTAACTATTTTATCACCTTAGTGGTTTATTTTATCAATGGTATTTTGCTGACTGAATTCCAATTTGTATATTATTTAATCAGAATGTGAATGAACTATTAGAAATTTTTTTTTTCAGAATATTCTTCTTTTGTGTATATATATATATATATATATATGTTATAAAGTTTTTTATTTAATGCTGCGCTACATTTAGGTTATTTATTTTTGTAGTATGTATTTTATCAATATGCAAATCCGTTATGCGCAAATAAGTTTTATTAATAAAATGAACAAAAATTATATATTTGATCGGAAAACAAAATATAACCTAATATGGCTGCCACTATAATTTAGTTATTGAAATGGAAACCATGTAAAACTTGATGGCATTAGGCGAATTGATTTTATGCGGTGCTAATAATTCTGAGATTTTCTCTGGTTCTTGCGAATTTTTTGAGTCTTAATGAAGTAAAACTTTTTTATTCAATGATTCAAAACATCAATCATACATGTTTGCATCATAATTTGAACCAATTTACAAAAATAATATACATATTAATGAATAGTTAATTTGAGCTAATTACTGTTAACTTTCTATTAAAAAAATACATAAACGCTATTTACAGCTTCAAGAAACGTTCTCACAATTACAGTTAAGTGGAAGAAAGATCGAAGATCTTTTCACGTCGCCCGAAGGCCGCTACTCGAATTGTAATTCAACCGCATTGTGTGATACTCTTCTTATCTTTGATTATTATTCTGATTGCGCAAAATGACTACCGCTACTGGACTGTTGGTATTGCTGTCCATAATGTGCAACATTTAAAAAATACGTAGTATTAAAAACATCCAGGTGAAAGGTGTGTGTAGCTTGAAGTCTCCTGTCCGCCTCATTGTTTCACGGTTGTTTGGTAAACGTACATTACGAAAGGTATACTGGAACGCGCGGGTGGGATTCGGATTCAATGTACAATGGATCCGACGTGTGTTCAGTTCGGGTCCGGCTTTATTAACGTTTAAATATACGTAGTGTATGTGTGTTGCTCGAGCTCGCGATAAAAAGGTTCTTTTTAGATGGAATGCTAGGTTTGTTGTTATCGCACACGTCAGTTTAGTGCAGGTGACTAACGCCCATTAACCACCATTATGAATAATCTCGCGATTGCTTATCTGTGCATATCTAGTAAATAAATCAAAAGGAGAATTGCGCACTATCAAGTGTTATTCTAATGAATTGTGGTGATTGTGCTTTGTGAGTGCGCCATGTGGTCAGCTGGTATAGCCACCGGAACTGGCGTTAGTGTTCCTTCGCATAACGCGGTACAACGCAGAGGATCATCCAATAACAACAGAAATAACAATAATTATAATAAACAAAAGCAACAGCAAAGGCCAGCCTCGTGGGCAGCCAGTAAACACGAATATAATAATCTTAGATATATTCCCCCTAGTCATACCGCTTTTGATGAAGTAAGTTTTTTTATTTTAATTACTTAAATTATTAAATTAAAACTGAAAATAGCTAAATCACGTTATATCACAAAAAATAATCGGCAAATATTTAATGTATTGTTTATGCGATTCACTTGATGTCCTTGTGTTCACAAATAAATACAATGAATAAATTCTTGCTATCAAGATTGAAAGTTTTAACATTATTTGCGAATGAATTTTGTAACATAATACATTGTATAATTTTAATTGCTTGGATCCATGTTACACATTTTCAAAACTTATAAAATTTGCAAGGTAGTTTCAAGAATTTATTTGCAACTAATTGAATAATAGAAAAAAATATTTAGTTTATGCATTCTCAATAAAAATGTTATAATGTCAAATAAAGTAATTAATTAATAATAATAATAATAATACATTTTGTAAAAACAATAAATTAGTTTATATTTTTATATATTTAAATTATTGTTCTAGTGGGGGCACTTAAAAAAGATAATGAGGAAGTGCAATTAGCCTAATTAACTTTAATTATTTCATATCAGGTAGGTTAATTTTTTATGAATTTATAGTATTTATCATTTAACTGTCTGAATATATTGCTTGTTAAAATGTGATTTTGAAATATTTTAAATTAATTTTGAAGCATTTATCAAGGTTGCTTTATAGTGGAAGAGATTAAAATCTGATGGAACAAGATCGGAAGAATAGGGCGGATGTGGAATGACCTTCCAACTAAATTCCTGAATAGTCGCCTTTGTTAGTTCACAATATGACGGTGGGTGTGGTTTATTCTGCAAAATAAGTTGATATTCCTGCCATTATTCTGATAAATACATACGTAAAAGAACTCGTAAGAAATCTCTTTTAAAATTAAATACTCTTAGAAAATGACTTACTTCATATTCTTGGACCATTTATGGAAAAAAAAAGTAAAAACTATACTCAATTTCTAGTTGAGTTTTACTTTTAACGGAATAATTTGGTTTTTTAAACTATTGCTTTTCTTGAAGACCATCATATGTCTTTATTTTTATTTTTTTTGAAACAATGCAGTTTTTCTATTATTCTATTCCAGCAAGAGTCCCTGCTTTTGGAACTAAAACATAAGCAACATATGTATCAGCCTATTACACAATATTATATCTTAAGTTATAATAATTACTTTTTAGGCGGCTATACCTGAAAGTCGAGGACTAGGACTTTATTCATTATCTTTATTAAATTATTACATTCGCGGATGTTTTGGGAATCGCATCCCTTTCTCAGCGCTACAATGGGAAACTAATGATAATGAATAAAATTCCACCAGCCGTCTAATTTTTTAACTTCACAAATAGAAAACACGTCAAATTAACACAAAAAGTCAATATTTTTTACCGCATTTTCATTCAGAAAGTTGGCATCAGCAATTACTTTAACTGAACGCTACAGTTTCGTACTGCAAAACACTTTTCGCAAAGTGTTAAACATTAAAAAATTGTACTGTCACTGTGGTAATACATAAATCAATTAAATGTAAAATTGTAGCCTCTTAAAAAATCTTGTTTAATTAT
>JARJEC010026183.1:0-11359 GCA_030264575.1 Tachinus sp. AB-2021
TAAGGTTTGAGTCCTGATCTGCAATCGATGGAACAGATCAGGAGGATAATGCGGCCGACGGACGTGCCAGATCAGGGACTGCTGTGCGATCTTTTGTGGTCGGACCCGGACAAGGACACGATGGGATGGGGAGAGAACGACCGCGGAGTTAGCTTCACTTTTGGCGCAGAGGTGGTCGGCAAGTTCCTCGCCAAGCACGATTTCGATCTCATCTGCAGGGCCCACCAAGTCGTCGAAGACGGATATGAGTTCTTTGCCAAACGACAGCTTGTCACGTTGTTCAGTGCGCCCAACTATTGCGGTGAGTTTGTCATCGCTGTATTACAAACATTATTGAAAACATTTTGTTTGATTTGCAGGAGAGTTTGACAATGCGGGTGCGATGATGTCGGTGGACGAGACGCTGATGTGCAGCTTTCAGATTTTGAAACCGGCCGACAAGAGGAAGTTCCAGTACGGCGGTCTGAATGCGGGGCGGCCGGTCACGCCGCCTCGGGGCGCCACCAATAAAAACAAAAAGAAGTGAAGCGGCCAGACTCTTTCTAGGTTAAGTTATTTTCTAGGTTTAGTCATAACCAGTACTCTTATCATAGATCACAAAATTTTCGCCGTCAGATAATATATATATTTTTTCTTTGACAACAAAACAATTAATGGAAAAAGTAATAACCCGATTAAAAAAATAAATATAAAAAAAATAATTCGTCGTCGTGTGCCGGCTTGTAACAACCATCCGATGTATCTGTGCAGAGAAACAAACCCCCACAAATGCAAAAAATAAAATGCAGAAAGAAGTTTCCTTTATTATTTTTTTGATTAATCAATCGATTTGAGCCATTAATTTTTATCTTAACTTTAATTTTTTACAATTAGAAAGGTCGGGGGTTTCCGAACATGTTTTAAATATATATATATATAGTGTGTCTATTAAGCCCACGATTTTTGTTAAGTTTAATTGTTCGCTCACGATTGTTTGTTCTGTTCGTGAATATATATTTTTTATTAAATGATGGGCTGGCAAACTTTGTCCTCCCCCCGCCTCAACGTTCCACCCACACGATGGAATTTTTGGCGAATGATGGAAAAATGAAACGCAGACGTAATTTATTCATTGAGATTAGGAATTTTATTTTCTTTTAATTTCTAGATGTATTTAAAAAAAACTATTATAAGAAAACTAAAAAAAAGAACAATTTTCTAAAAAAAAATACCACGGAGGCTTTGATTTTCTCGCCATTTTTTTGTACATTTCAGTTGGGAATTTATTTAGAAATTAGTAAGTATGATTAGCCGCAATGTTTGATCAATTAAGCTGATAATCTTTTTATCGGCATAATTTTTTAGATTAGATTTATTTATAAAATTAGATAGGAGATAATATGTACATTTTTGCAGATGATACTTGGCTTGGTTGTTGAACTAGAATCATTTTTTATTTAAATAATTTGATTTTAAATCGATGATAAAGACTTGATTTAAATCAAATATTTCACATATTTTTTGTTGCCGACTTAAAATTTAAATCAAAATTTATCATTTAATAACAATTTAATTATTAATGAACTTCAGACTTTTTTATTGTCTTTTTTGGTTGTCCTTCGATTTTAATAGGAAAAGTTGTTAGGCGGCTGATAGCACTAATAAACTCATTATAGACTGTGCAGTCTAAAGTAATAAAGAGTTTAATTGTCCTATCGGCCATCTAATAACTTTCCCTATTGACTCGAATCATTTTTTAATTTTAATATTGATTTATGATTTTTAATAATTGTTCTGGCACTGGTAGTATTGCTTCGAATGTATTTTATGCATGCCAATTTTTATAGTTTTGACTTTTTATCAAGTCTTGTTAATTAAATGCTTTATGAAAACTGCTAAATTAAAGCTGGGACCTATTCATGGTAATGCCGAATGGAACTTCAAAAAATGTCGATTTTGCAGTTACACAAGCATTTTATAATGACCATACACATAGCTGCATTAAAGTTGCACCAACGTTTGCTTAATTATAATTGGACATGCGTGTGTTTGCTAATTGTAAATGTGCAAGCAATTGAGTGAAACAGCTAGCATTATCGAGTAAAACGTCTCGGGACACGTAGCTTTAGACACAACGTTAGGCAACCAATCAAACACGATTTTCGTTACCTGTCGGGAGAACTGTGAACTACTTTTGGTTTGTAGTATTCGCATGAAGCGAATAATTTTCTTTCTTAATTCTGAATTTTTGCGTTATTACATTTATAGTTTGGCGGCTTCGGTATTCATGTCTGTTATGATTATCAAATTGGATTATTTTTTCTTTAAATTGTTGTACATGTGTCGCCATCTAATAGTATTCTCTTTAGTTATTGGAAGAAATGCAGATAACTGTATTATGTAATTGCAATGGTGGTATTTTGGAGGGGTGTTCTGTAATCTGTCAAACATTGGCGCATATCTCGGCGTAAACGTCAAAACAAATAAATAAAAATGCTTGGCCTGGTGCTGATAAAGCCCCGCTGAGGTGGAGCTCCATTGAAGGTATCCGTTTAAGAAAGGGCAGTAGCAGCGATGGCGGACGCGACCACGGATTCGCAGCAGCAGGAAAACGCCTGGCACGACTTTTGCGAGCGTCATGCCCAGGCGGCCGCCCAAGACTTCTCCAAAAGCTGCGTCCAATTCATTTCCATGAATCTGCCCGAAAACGCCCGCGCCTCTCTCACACACAAAGACTTCCTGCGGAAATTCATCGACAGCTTCACCGAACATTTCGAGGTCGATTTCTGCAAGCGCAGACTCCAATCGCAGAAATTGAACAACGGAACCACTCGCCATCCGGAAGAACTCAGCGATAACACGTCCGACAACGAGGAGGGCTCCCCGAAAATGCACCACAAACCGTTCTTCCGACGGTACGCAAAAATCCCTTTTTAATCATCGATATTAACACGTAATTATTTTCCAGACTGAGCTTCAAAATGTTGCGCAAAGGAAAGGAATTGTTCCACAAGCAGCATTCCGACGAAGTGGAATTAGCATCGGGCTCGAACAGCCGTACCAAACTTGCCAAAATTGTAGTGGAATGCCGTAAAGAGGGCATCGTTAATTATTCGACGCCGGAAAGCCTAGATCAACCGGCGGGCCCGCCGAAATGGGAACGTTGCCGTTTGGCTTTGGTGAAAGCTGTCGGCGGTTACATGCTGGAATTCTATTCGCCGCCGAAGGCGACGAAACCTCGAAGCGGCGTTTTTTGCGCGCTCATTACGGAGGCGCGCGAGACGACAGCGCTCGAGATGCCCGACCACGAAAACACATTTGTTTTGAAGGCCGTTAATAACATGGAGTTTGTCATCGAGGCGCACGATACCGACGACATGAGGTTCGGAGTGTTTTTTTCTCTTTTGGTTAGATTTAATATTGCTGCAATTTTTAGGTCGTGGTTGGCGACGATAAAGTACTGCATACGGTCGGCTCCCGGATCGGAAAGCGGCGGGCTTTCCGAGATGGGCAAGCAGGACTATCACGGAGATGCGCCCGAGCTGCCGCCCAGGCACGTTCCGGGACGTGGCGGTGATCGTCTCTCTTCGAGCAGCAATTTCGATATTTGTCCGTCGGTTGCTGATTCAAACGGTGGTGAGTGTCTTGCTTACGGCGGATTTTAATTTATTTATTGATGCACAAACACCTATGCTAGGCCGTTTTTATTATATAAGATCAGGTTGTTAATGAGCCGAAAGTTAATTAACATAAAAATCAATTGTTACACATTTGACAAGAAACAGAAAGTTAACCCAAAAATAAATTTTTTATTCATTTAAAATTCAGTCGAAGGCGACATCGGTCAAAGTCTGAAGAAGGAGTTTTGGTTCCATGGCACATTGGGACGGTCGGAGGCGGCGCAATTGGTACTGCACGACGGGGCATCCGGACACGGCTTGTTCCTAGTCAGGCAAAGTGAGACGCGGACAGGGGAATTTGTTTTAACGTTTAATTTCCAGGTAATTTGAAAAGTTGTAATATTTCGTTATTTTATTAACATGTTCAATGCCCAACAACCCCTGCTTTTGCAGCATAAGTTATTCTGTAGGAATACATTACACGCATGTGATGGGCAATGAACGTAGTAAGCTTCATTTTAAATCGATTTTTGTGAATTCAATTGAAGGGCCGTGCAAAGCATTTACGCATGACGATCAACGATCAAGGACAGTGCCGGGTGCAGCACTACTGGTTCCAGACGATATACGAGATGCTGGAGCACTTCAGGCAGCAACCGATCCCGCTGGAAAGCGGCGGCAATTCGGACGTGACGTTGACGGACTACGTGGTGAACGCGAATGCCAGAGGCCAACTGCAGGGTTCGATTGGTCGCAATCCGACGGCCGCGCAAGCAGCGACGAACGCAACAGTGAATGGAAGCGAAAGGAGAGTGCCCCCGGTGCCAGAGACGCAACATGTGAGATGAATCCCATAAGTGTAAAGTAAAGCAAAAAATAATTTTTCGCTTTACATAGAAACTAATAACAAAGCAAAAGATCAATCAACACAAGATTGTAGCGAGCTATATCCCCCGTGAAAACGAAAATAATTAACACAGCATGGATTATTTTGTGTTTTATTTTTTTTTTAATTTATTTTTTTTAATAATAACAATTAGATAATCCGGGGGGCCGTTAGTTGCGCTAATATTTTTTTATGTGTGTCTTGCGTCTCTTTAATTATTATTTTTTGTGATCCTCAATCGATGCTTTATTTTGTACATATATTTATTAAAAATTTAATAAAACAAAACCGAATTTTTAAACAGGGCGCTTCCGATAATTTTTTTGTTTGTTTATAGGCGTGTTTGTTTTTGTTTCTTGCTCTCTCTCTTTTTCTCTCTCTCACTTTTCTATTAATGTATTTAGGCATGAGCCTAATGATGCCCGTTTGATTGATTCTAGGTCCAAACCCATAGCGGCAGCATCCGTACGCAGGAGACCACCCTCGAACAGATTAACGAGGCTTCGAATCGTGCAATCGAGAATCAATATAGCTTCGTTTGACTCTCGGCTCCTTAAAAAAAAATTTAAAAAATAACGAGTGAAAAATTTATTCAAACGAATTTTTAACAGGGTTATCGCAGATTTAAGTGTTAAGCGGGTTTTTTTTGCACGTGTGAATCGTTTTGCTGAATTAATCGGACCAATCCCGCCCGCTCGGCGAGGCCAATTAAATGCCTGCGTTCCTAGTCAAAAATTCGACGCTTGCAAACGGGCACAATTTAACATTAAATTTAAACGATTCACATGCATCGTCATCGGTGCCGGCTTGACAATGAACCGACCATCAAATCGACATTATTTCGGCGGCCATTTATACTCGATCAATCGGAGGTCTAAATGGCGGCCGCAATCGATCCCACCATTCCTTTTTAAATTTCACAGATATTTTTGTATTTCATTATTGTCCGCCCCGATGAAAGAATTGTTAATCCGGCACCGCTGCATTTTACGATTTGGGGGGGAATGAATAAAATCTATATAAATATATCAAAGAGTATATATATAAAAAATGTGTCTATTTATTCTAATAACAGACGGGTAAACAAAAAAAAAACAAATGTTGCTCAGGAGGCAGAGACGGAAAAACTTAAAAGAACAGCTCATCCATTCAGTGTACATTTCGTTGGAAATAAATGTTAATAAAAATCCTGTTGTTATTGTTTTGGCCGATTGGAACTCTTTTACGGCTATTTATTAACATGTTTAATGTATGTTTTATTTGCACTCACAGTTGCGGCGCTTATGAGTTTGGCGTGAAATGTGCGCATATTAAGCGGTCCGAAGTTGTATCCATTGAAATTGTTTACGGATTTATTTGAATATAAAAACTAATATATTGTTTAAGTTTAAATAGTCTCAGAATTTATGCATTTGGGTTTTATTATTGGCAGATTGTTCTAATCATTCACACGGCTACCTCAATTACGCCGGGTTGAAAAACACGCCCTGTGTTTAAAGTTGCATACTTTTATTTGCGCAAAAAACTAAGTAACTAAAGTTGCATACGTGTTTGTAGGGTCCTCGTGGAGATGTAATTGCAGGAAAATGTGTCCGTGTGGATGGCTCTTTTGAGGACATTGGGGTGGGCAGAGTATATTCATATCTTAACGCAGGGGAGCTAAGTCTAGCTTTCGAGGATTGGTGGCCTCGCGTACCCGAACTCCCAAACCCGGGTCCTCTAAACCCAATTTCTAGCTAACCGGCACATCCTTACCAAATCATATAAATCTTGATCCTTAATCCTATTTAATTTTTAGGGCGCAATAGATTTATTAAAACAGTGCAGGAAGTACCCCAAATGCGGAGTATATTTTAGTCTTAAACTAGCAAATTGGTTGACCCCAAAATTGTCTGATATTTTAAAGCATTTATTATTTCTTTTTTGCCAAACCATTTCCAGACATACAATCCCAAATCAGCACGCCTTTTGAAAACGTTACGGTTCTTTTTCAAGCGGTGTTTTAAAAGCTTTTATTACGAATAATTCGTTTCCTGCAATCTCCTACAGAGATTTTGATTAATCACTAAATATAGCTTTGTACCAATCTTTTTCTGTCCGAGTCAATTGAGACTTAGCCCAAATTAGGCGGTTTTTCTTTTGATTGTTTGTTAACAGGGGTTTTTCTTTAACCTTCAATAATAATTAAAAATCAAAGTATGTTATAAAATGTTATTAAAATATTTTTTATTGTTCACTTTATAAACATTAAGCCCCGATTTATGGATGCATTGACTACAACATTCAAAGAGTGATTACTTTTGCATATTTTTACTAGCTGCCTTCTCATCCTGCTTGTTATTGTAAAAGGTTGGCCTGTGCTTTTACCCCGACTATTGTATCCGGGTGATTCTCTGAATAATTTTCTAAAGTTGATTTTTCTACATTTAAATTGTCACCAATTTTTTTTCATTCTCTTCTCTTCTTGATACTGTTTTACAACAATTTTACGAGTTTCCATCGATGTAGCTTTATCACGACTCGTATTCTCTAACACAAATAAACAGATAAATCGACTATTATTGGCATAAACGTCTGTGCTTCTGCAGGTGTCATGAGAAAACAAAAAAGGAACGCTTCGAACATTAAGTTGCCATGGAAATGTGTTACATATATTTGTTTTTTTTTCGGCAATAAATGATCCCCAATTGTGCATCTTGATAAAATCACAAATATGAAAAATAATTAACGACTTTTGGCAATAAAATGTGGAAGTTGTAGTAAAAATTGTTATCCTTCGATCTTTAAGTTGTTCCCAGCCAACAAAGACATTTTTTGGTAATAGTTTACGTCATTATGACCTAAAACATGACGTAAATATGACGGCAAAAAACGAAAATATGTCAGTGACAAAAGACGCCATTTAGAAATTGACGTAACTTAGTGATGTGTAACAAACATCAGTTACAGTTACGTTAGAGTTTTCTTTGCTTAAGCCGTTTTAACTGCTTTTTGGCACCGGTCAAAATGAGCATATATTTTCTTAAATTAAAGTTACCTACTTCATCTTTGAATAATGGTCACGCAGCGATTTTTTTAAAACGCCAAAAATTGTTTCAAACATGTCAAACTTTTTTTGGCGGCTATTTCCATGGTTTCCAAACATTTCAATAATTTCACCGTTTTCATTTTTCCTCCGATTGTTTCGAACTGTCTAATAAAGTTGCCAAAAACTACTGCAAATTATTTTTTATATCAATTATCGAAAGTAATTGCCAATAACGTTTTAAAAAATATCGAATTGTTCAAAATTCAATAAATCCATTGTACAAGTTTTCGGATATTATCTTTACGGTTCAGACCAGGCGGTACAAAAGTGTGCTGTAGAAGAATTTGTATTTTAATACATATCTGCCGCGTTAAGAGGATGTAAGGATTCAAATCGGGTTTACCTTACCAAAGTGTACCTTTGCAATTACAATACAAATTGGTTTTGTAATTGTAAAATCACACAAGTCTGTGAAAAGATAGATTAAACCGTTTCCCGATTTGAAACCTTGGATCCTCTAACGCGCCGGAGTGTATTAAAATACAAATGAAAGGTGCTATGTCAACAGTACCAACTAAAGCGCAATTCTTCATCATTTCTGCAGCTCATTATGTACAGGTTTGCTCACATAAATCTAGTACAAGCAATAATGCCTTAGTTATCCAATTATATAAAATTGTTTGTTGTAAAGGTGACTTTTTATTACCTAACCTATTGACAAACGCCATTTTGATTATGAATCGGAAGGAAGCTTGGATACACCGACCAAATATATTTGTACTAGACTTCATAGTCATATAATAATCATAAAAATTATAATATGCACATTTTGCAAGTATTTTCTGATATTCCTAAACATTTTGCAAACAAATTTCATATTTACTCGAAGTTTTGCGACGTCCAATATTTTGCGATATTATATATAATACACATTATGTGATTTTTTTTTAATTTTAAAAATGTTTTGCCATATTCCCACAGATATTTCATAAACGGATCCCATCATTTTTTACATTTTCTAATATTTATAGACATTTTATAACACCGGAGCTTTGCAAAAACCGATAAAAAGCAAGTCACATAATGATTATGTTGTTAGAACATCGGCACATGTGTGAATATTTAATTCAACATTTTCTGCGTAATAAACGCCCATTGTGTGTTTTGTGCGTTTGCAGATTGATGGAAACATTCACGCTCCGTCAAACCAAGTACTGAAATTGCATTGATATAATTTATGTCCGTTTATGAATTAGATAGAATAATATATACATCCGATTCGTGCAAATATAATGCCAACCGACGCATTGTTGTTGGTGATTATTTTAAAACTTGTGCCTGGGGCAGGCTAATCATATCGCTCTATGTAATTGCTCGGGATAGGTAAAACAACCATGCGGGCACATAAAGGGTTCTCAACCGTCCAAAGAAACTGATCGATAAAAATTGATTTTAATTTATGAATAAAATATGGCTTTTTAAAGAATCTATTGCTAGTTTTCCCTCCACTAGATTCTACAGATGATACAAGTTATATAAACAAGCCATTGTCCCCAACAAGCCATAGGCTTACTGCGGACAATGACGTATGTAAAATATATAAATAAATATAACGAGAATAAAAAACGAGCAGCAATTTTGAATATATTGCTGAAAGTTATCACACATTTATTTACCTTTAGCCTGAATGTAAAACTTTGACCATACATTTCTATAAAAAATAAAGAAATTTTTTTTATATTTATCAGAAACCACACCATTTAAATTAATTAATTCTGCACAGTTTTCTTTGGTGAACAAACAATTATTCAAAATTGCCGCCCGTTTTTGATTCTCGTTATTTTTATTTATATATTTTACATACATCATTGTCCACAGTAAGCCTGAATAATTGTTTATTCGCCAAAGAAAACTGTGCAGAATTAATTAATTTAAAACGTGTCCGATTTTGATTCTGAACGACTCGCATATTATGTATAATTGTTATTGCTTAGTTTTATCCGCAATATGTTATTTGTTTTGAAGTTGGGGTTCGTAATGTGTTGTTGGTTACTGAAAAATCAATTTTATTTACATTTTAATTCGATAAGTGCCCCGTGTGAACGTCGCTGAAATTCAAAATCCACATCTATTTCCCCAACTAGGAAATAATAAATGCTTGTTACCGATTATTATATTAGAGAGGGTGGCCTTTATCGAGGGGAGAGTCGAGTCAAGTGCTTCCCAGATAGAAACCATTTTTACGGGGGAGGGAAAAACGTATAAATATATGCGAGGCTCAGATAACCATATCAATTCGATTAGTGCAACGGCGCAATTAGCATTCTAACAAACGTTTATCGGTTGCGTGCAGGTATTAAGTTCTTCCAATGAACAATTTTTTTTAATTCACCGAACAAATTGTACATAGTAAAGATATGAATACGACAAATTGATTTGCAAATGTCAAAAAGTGTTATAGTCCCCAACAAGCCATAGGCTTACTGGGGACAATGATGTATGTAAAATATATAAATAAAAATAACGAGAATAAAAAACGGGCAGTAATTTTGAATATGTCGCTGAAAGTTATCACACATTTAGCCTGAATGCAAAACTGTACAAACATTTAAGATGCCGATAAACACGGCAAATTGTCATTGAATCTGCAACAAATGTTTTTAAAAATGGCAAAATAAAAAAAATACATCAAAAACGTTGTTAAAATTAGGGAAAAAACGCAACGAAAGGTTTACAAAATATTAATAAACCATCAATGTAAAACAATGATGTCCAATCGACAAAAAAACGTCAATTATTGCGAGGAAATTTCAACAAGAATGGCACAAAACGTTGCACGATGTCAAAAAGTTGAGAAATGTCAGAAAAATATTAAATCTTGAAAAGCATCGATGAAGAAAAAAGTAGTTGGATGGAAAAATGTGTAATAAATATTGTAAAACGTTTGCGCACTATCAAAAAATCCTTGGAAAATGTTGATAAACTTGCAAAAAGTGTTAAATATGTGACAAATTGTAAAATGTCTCTGCAATATTCAAAAATAATTCGAGAAAACGTTAATAAAGTAAATAAATATGTTAAAAGTATCACAAAACGTATTTTACAACAACTTAAAACAATTTACCTAAGTTTTTACCACAAAAATATTTATTGAAAATCAATATATTAGCGACTTTGTGAAGGTCCATTTATTAGACATTATTCTCACATGAAATATATATAAATATCAAGTGAGAACAAGTTACAGAAAAAATACATTTATATATGTAGACGAAACATCAGTACAGGGGATTAATATCCAACAATTGTATGACCCGGGAAGTATATACAACATATATAGAGAAATAGATAAAGTCTGAACAAAGCTTTGCACACAATCATCCAACTACAGATTTACAAAGTCCAGTTACGTTGGGTACTCATCTGCGTATGTCGCTCCTCAAGTAACGTAACTACCCTGGAAGTGTCTTTTAAATAAATCCCAACCTAACTTAATCAAGTTACAACTGACAATCATTGCTTGGTGTAATAAATATTTTTGCAAGAACATTGCGGTTGGAATAATATCCAATAATTGTATAACCCGGGAAGTGAGTATCTATAGTAACAAATACCGTACCAAAAACTTTAACCGCCCACCCGCCCAACTATCGCCCAAACAAATTTTTTGATATTATTCCTACATAAAGTGTTCCTGCAAGTATATTACACCAAGCGATTAATGTTATTTGTTCTTTTTTAAATTAACCCTAAAGTAAGCAACTGATATTCATCGCTTGGCGTAATATTTTTACAGAAACATTACAATTGGGATAATATAAAATAATTGGGTGCCGCAATAGTTGA
>JARJEC010026190.1:0-12787 GCA_030264575.1 Tachinus sp. AB-2021
TAGAAAACATCCCGAACCGTACAGAAAATGAAAGAAAACAAAACCAGTATAAAGAAGAATAAACAATAAAATTTCTCAACACCTGTAATCAACTTTTCAAAACAGTTTGCGACATTTTTTTAATTTTGATACATTTTTAATTATTTGACAAACACATCACAACATTTTTTAAAAGTCTATTCAATGTTTTTATCACTTTTAAAAAAGTATTTTATAATGGGATAAAATAAAATTTAAAAATTTAATTAAAAAAGATATATAAGAAAGTATTATAGAGTAGGTTAGGTTAGATAGGATAAAAAAACACCGACAAAAAATATCTGTAAAAAATTAGGTGTGGTGTGTAGAGACACTGATGAGCTTTAATTAAAAGATAAACAATGTGCGTATTTGATTGTTGTAGCAGCAGGAAATTGGATAATTAATTTTGCACTTCAATAAAAGGTTTGTTTTAACATAAGTTTTAAAACAGTTATTAATTAGTGAAAAAATATTTATTTTGGGTACTCATAAATTAGTGTGATATGAATCAGTTTAAAATAAAAATGTGTTGAAATGCTGTATAGACATCACTGACAACGCAAAATGTCATTGTTCAATCTTTGTTTATAATTTTTTTTAATGTCATAAAAAGTGTTCTAAATTCTTTTTATTTTGCACAAAAAATCAAAATAATTTTTCCAAAATATATTTAAAGTTTGAAAAACCAAATTATAGAAAGGGTTATTGCAAAAAGTTGTTCAGTCCACATTTTTATAATATTGACTTAGGTGCAACCATCTACAAAAGTCATCCATATTATCGTCTGGTTATATTGATTCATATTATAATTAATGGCAAAAATAGATACTTAATCTAAATTTAACTTAAATATAAATTTTATAAAGATAATCTCAAGATCTCTCAATTTTAGTGCAAAAGGTCGCTAAGTACTAATATTGAGGTTTCTACTAAAAATGGCATTTTTAAAAAGTTAACAAATCAAAATTTTTTTAAATATTCAGAATTCTCTAGACCTCTGAATTAGATCTAACTGGAATCATATCGTAAGCGGCGCTGCAAAAAATAATGAGCTTTAATGTTAGACAGAGATGCTTGTGCAGAATGCGTCAACCTCTTGTTTTGACGCAGTATGTCAAACGGAAGGGTGTAGCCCTACTATTTTGATTTAATGAGTAAGACTGAAATGAGTTCACATCGTGCACAGCGCGCTCTTTCTAACACGCGGACCAATTTTACAATAGGCTTTCACGTTCTATATAATTCAGTGGTCTAGGCATGTTGAGCTGTATAACTTACAGGATTGCATTACAAAATAAAATCTTCTCGATTTCGTAAGCAACGCGGTTAGTTTTTAAATACCAGGTTACAAAAGACACAGGAGAATCTTAGTAGTAATTTCTTTTTCTATTGTTTGACAAAATATTTAAATCCCTATTAAAAAGAGAGTACAATCAAGAGGACATCCAGGAAATAACAGAGGTTGTCACTCGAATAGGTTAGAGTTGCAAACGGGACCCACATTTTTGAACCAAAGATTGTTTCGGAATTATAAGCACGTAAATCCCTATATGCAAAGTCCGATAACCGCAAAAATATCCCAATCTTTTGATTGTAAAATATTTTAGGACAAATAGCTGACTACAAAAAGGCCAACATGGACGTTTGGCGACACGGACGTGGATACGTGGTCGACAGACAAACGGCCGACATGGACACATGCCCGACATGTACTAATGACAGACAAGCACACATGGCCGACATGGACACATGGCCGACATAGACAGGAAACCAACACAAACAGAAGGCCGACACAATCAGGAAGCCGACTGACAAAAATCCGATATTTACAATATCCCGACACGCAGTTATGGACAGAAACTTGTTATATGAATTAATTAAAGTATATTATTTATTGTAATTTGGATGCTTTAAAGGGTTTTAATTCCCAATGAATAAATTATAAATAAATAATACAATATTCGTACAATAATAATATTTTATTTCATCAAATAGTACATTTATAATAAACGATTGACATTGTCAAAAATAAATAAATACAAACAACTCATGTTTAACATTTCACATAGCTTTGTTAAAGCTAAAAAACACGAATGTAAGCACGTTTTGCAATTTTAACGAGTTTGTATAATATTCCATCATTAAAAATAATAATTGTACTTTATTTCAGTTTGAAACTTATGTGCATATTCAAAGTGATTATTTAGTTTAAAAAAGTAGTCCTCAATAATTTTTCGGGTTTCATAAATGGTTAACTACTAGCAGAGAGATAATTAAAAATTGCCTCACTTTCTAGGTACAACGAGGTATTTAAAACAAACAGCATTCTCAAATAGAATTTTACCAAACTAATTTATCATAGATTGCAGTAAAACTTGGAACAGAATTCAAATGAATTCTTGCAAAATATTGTATTTGATAAGTTTTCTTTATTAAGTTAAGCACGCGGTAATAAACATTAATGATGAAATAATATCAGTTAAAATTAGAGTATATGAAACGTATTTATAGATAATGATCTTCTTTGAAAACTTTATATGAAACTATATCGACACATGTGAAATGGCAGAAGCTAAATCTATTGAAACACATTAAATATTACTAATGTAAATATAATTACTAATGTATTTCAAAAAAGTAACTTAAAACTGTCAAATAATAATATATTTTTTTTTAAGAAAATTTGATAGAATCGACCGAATACCGTATTTATTCTGTAACGTCTGATGAAGAATGAGGTTCAATCGAAACTAAATTGTGATAAAAATATAGTAGTTTTATTATAAAGATAGTTTTTAATTTAAAAGTATATAAACTACCCCAATAAATTTAATGTTCTTTAGTATTTGTATAGCAAAATGCAGAGTTTAGTTCATTCAAATGATAAATTAAAAATTTTAATAAAAAATCATGTAAAAAGTAATTTTCAATACTTTTTTATAATACGTCGTTAGAATTAAATTAAATCGACATTTTCAACAAAGAATGGCACAATTTAAAAATTATAAATACTCGTAAATCATATATGAAACAATTTCTATGTTTTAAGTAAAACAAATCTTTGGTATACATTTCGAGGCCAAACTTAAAAATAAATACTTAAAGTATTAATCATATGATAAATATAGATTTTCAACACATTCATGTATAATTTAAAATATTAAATAAATAAAACAACTTTTTATATATCTTATTACGAAAAATATTTATTAAACCAGACTAGTTTCATCCTCATGGTGATAGAAACAAATATGTACATATAAAGTATTAAAGATTTTAATGTTTGTGTGTTTTACTACAAAATAATGGAATATATTATTAATTAAAAGATAGTTTTAATCCAATTTATTTAAAAATTTATAAACTTTCATAGAAATCGTGAAATATTTTTCTTTTAATAAACACATTTCCAATAGAGTAATCTATTGCTATTGCAAAAATGGTTGAATATTCCAATTTACCTATAAAATACGACAATAATAAGTTTAATTTGTTTAAATTTAATAAACATTCTTTGCACATACTAGATGTAAATATACATGATACTATCTAATGTAAATGAAGAACTTTCAAGTTTATCATTACTTTTATGAAATCGTAGGGTAATAATATCGTTTAAAAAATATCTCCCTACAAAAAGTCACGCTATATAATAATTATAAAGCATATTCACCGCTGGCTGTATAATATTTTTGTATTATAACAGCAAGGCTTTACTAATGCCATAATTGTACATCATACATCCCTTAAATTAAATTTTCCACATAACTCAGTTTAATATGTCTTCTTCTCTTCACTTAAACGATTTTTTTATTGCAGTATGAAATATATTAAAAGTATAGTAAGTCTATTAACATTAATTAAAATGCTAAAATTATTTCATTAATTTTTCACCACCATTTTCATGTAGCTTCAATAAAATTACACTAATCTTATATTATCCTAGTTTAATCTACATAGTAATTATGATGTAAATAGAGACGTAATCATATCTCATATAAATTTAGCACCCAAAATTATTTAAAGAGTCAAGGTAGAAGATATTTATAATTTGGCATATTACTAGCAGTAATTACCACCGCACTAAATTTTTTCAAGCCAAAAATATCTGCTGTTTTCACTCTGTCTATAAACAAAACATTTTAACGGTATTATTTAATGTCGATCTATATTTAAAATGATAATAATCATATTTATTTTTCTTTGAAAAAAATAATGTTTTCGCCGCGATTGATTATAGTTTCGGCTAAATATAAATTTATTTGGCTCGTGCCTGGTACATTCACACACCTGCTGACTGTTCCCTTTTTGCGAAGAGGCAATTTATTCTTTGAATAGCAACATTGTCGACTGAAATGTGTAGGTGCGGCTGTGTGTTAATTTAGAGGATTGATTAATTAATCATCCTTAATTAACTAATTAAGTCTTACTACAAGATTGTATCATTTCAATTCTATACCAAATGCAAATTTATTGTAAATTGTAATATTCAGTTGGTTGGTGTAACACATCGTATTAGCAAAATATTTATGTTTGTGTTACACTATATTCTTTGCTACAAAAAAGTTTGTAAAATATTAAAACACTACAATACCGCTAAAATATGGATTCAAAATTGTTATTAATAGAACTCAAAATTTAAAATAATAAAAGTAATATGAATAACTAATAGAGCAATATTACATAGGTACTATATTAGTTTTTTTAAGAGACAAACAAATGAATGATATTTTTTTCACAAAGCAATGATAATAAGTATAAGAACAATCAAAGAATGTTTAGATCTAATGTCTCTTAATTCATAAAAATGTTTCTAATTCACGTTTCATCTGTCAAACCAATTTTGGGACAAGGAGTTATATTATAAAAATTGAAAGCTTATAAGCTTCTTGCCCTAAAAGGCTATAAATAACTTATTATTTAAGATTAACTATTTTAAAGATTTTGAGAATCATGACCTTTCTGGTCTTGACTAAAAATAGTTCAAATCAAAACATGCAAAATTGACAATTTATATATGTAAATTGTTAATATAAAATTAAGCCAATAAATACAAAAATAGATTGGAAGATAGTATAAACAATTTAGTTAATTAAAACAATCTAATGCAGATTCACTCAATCCAATTTTTTTCTTTAATCGCAATTTAAAAAAAATGTGTGATAAAAATATATATTTTTAAGTAAGTTTAGGCAAAAATATATTATTATGAAGAATTTAATTATATAATTCTTTTAAAAATTTATTGAAGGATTTAGTAAATTTTCTACATGATCGTTGTCACGTTTTGGAATCAAGACACGGCACAAAATACGCACCACGACACAAGCTTCAACAAACAAATGTATTGATACCTAATAATATCACACCAGAATGCATTAAATGCAGCGATTCTCACAGAATATATAACTACGAACAATATCTTTAGCTGACACCTCAACAAAGATGGGAAGAAGTGAAAAGATTAAAACTATGCACAAACTGTTTATTATCGGACCACTACTAAAAGGACTGCAGTTCCGGCAGTTGTAGACGTTGCCATAAAAAGTATAATACCACGCTTCATTTGGATGAATCAACTAAGCCAAGGCGCGACAATCTCCAAATTCGCAGTACTTCTTATATCACAACAACGCAGATGAACAGTGGATATATTCTATTAGCAACTGCTATCGTCGAGATTAGGGATAAAACAGGACATTTTCATCGCTGTTGAGCATTGTTAAACAATGGTTCACAATCAAACTTTGTTATGGAATCATTGGCTAATCAACTTTGCTTGAAAAAAACTAAAATAAATCTTCCTTTGAACGGAATAAGAAATTCTTTAACAAACATTAAACATCAAGAGTCCACAAATTAATTCATTGACTGAAAATTATCACCAGGAATTGGAGTTTCTAATTATTCCAAACATCACGCAGAAGCACCCAGGCATAAAGTTAGACAAAACAAACTTTAATATAACGAAAAATCTTTTGGCAATTACTATAAATTGGTCAAATTATACCAAAACTACTTTTAATTCATCCAATTCTACAAAAAACGAGATTGGGATGGATAGTTTCGGACGAATTGTCACACACATCCATAAAATCGGTTTGCAATTTGTCATTGGCTACATCGGATGATCAATTACAACGATTTTGGAAATTGGAACAGCCAATACATCTGTTGACGCATACCGTTGAAAAATCGATTTCTGAAAAACAATTCAAAACTGCCACCCAGCGAGACAAGGATGGTCGTTTTATTTTAAGTCTGCCATTTAATTCTGCAAAGAATACTTTGCATTCTCTATGCATAGCAACAAAAAGATATCATGCATTAGAAAACAGATTTACAAAAAACGCAGGTCTTCGAGAAGAATATTCAAACTTTATCGCTGAGTATGAATACTTGGGCCACATGACTAAAATATCATCAGACAATAAACAAGATTATTATCTACCACATCAATGCGTAGTCAAACATGAGAGCACAACAACAAAGCTACGCATAGTATTTGACGGATCAGCAAAGAGTTCCTCATGCGCTTGTAAGGGAACACCAAGCACTATCTATTCTGACAACGCCACAAACTTTCTTGGTACATGGAACAAACTGTATAATATATTTAAAAACCAGCAAGATGACATGAAATCTTGGTGTACAAATTTAAATATGGAATGGAAATTTAAACCATCCCAATCACCCCATTTTGGAGAAATCTGGGAATCTGCAGTGAAGAGCTCAAAACACCATATAAAACGTATAACAGGACTACCAGTGTAGTGAAAAATTGTTCTATATAATTCCTGAGCTACCAATGGTCGCCATAATGGTAATAGTATATTACCATGTGGCCATAATGGTATATTACCATTAGGCAAATATTAATTATGGTATTGATTCTCAGCAACACCTGCAAATTTTTTGTGATGACTGTGTACACCAATAATCTTGAGGTTTCTTGAGTAATAAAAGTTTGATGTAGCTCTTTTAATGAAAAGCTAATCCGTAATGGAATAAAAGAGACTATAAGATACAGAGATATTAACCTTTCACGATTCAACTTTTTTTTAATGATTTAATTACATATTATGATGTATTTAATTCAAATCCAGACCCAGATATTAACCTTTCACGATTCAACTTTTTTAATGATTTAATTACATATGATGATGTATTTAATTCAAATCCAGACCCAGTTTATATGATGTTAAAGTGACAGATATATCTAATGGAATTTTGTTGCTTAATTTTTATGGCGATTTTGTCATAACTTTGGACTATTAATACAAACATTTATTGGAAATACTGTGAAAAGTTTGGCTTGGATGTGTAAAATGTTCATGAATAAGATATTCCTTTTTTTTCCTTCATTATGATATATTGAACATTATTTTTAAAACCATTTTTTAAGATAATAAAACATTTTAATAGAAATTGCTAACCTCTGGGGTTATATATCCAGTACAGTGTCGAATGTTAATACAAAAGTTTAGCAACGTTAGGCATGGGCAGCAATTGGATGAGTGACCGCGTGGTCTTGTCCAACGTGATAACGCTATTCACCATTGGAAAACAATTAATGGCACTCCAGATATCGGAGACAAATTTCTAGAGTAACAAACCATAACCCAACAAAAACATACCTACATGAATACGACTGAAAGACCCCGAGGTCTGGCTATCTGGCTAAAACCAAACAAATACAAATACTACTAGAAATTGCCAAAAATGTGAGTATAAACAACAGAGTTTACAAAAATTCTGTATTTATTACTATTTTTAGGTATTAAAATATTACTTGGAATCAACGATTGAGTTTATTCTAGGTCTTCTACTACCTGCTCTGATGTTAAAGCAATATAAGTTGTAACTCAATGTAACAGAAAAAATGGCGTTCCGGACACCGACATAAATTGTTAAAAAAATTTCATGTTGCCCTCTTTTTTTAGCCTTGAAAGAGTAGGTGTTTATTATTTAAATGCAATTATTTGAGTGAACTATATTCGTAAGAAATTCAGTTATGTAGTTGTAAGAGTTTCAAAAGCATTGCTTAGTAGTGGACGGGAATATGTGTAAATAAAAGTAAAGAATTGTAAAAAAAGTATACCGCAATTTTTTGTGCAACATTTTCCGTTTAAACAAAATTCAATTTTATTTTAGTTTTATTCAAAACATAAAAACGTCTTTTTTTCTAGAAAAGTTGCAGCACATGTGTGCAGCCATTTCAGCTCAGCGCATAAGGATATATTTGTAAATTCCAAACAATACAAAACACTGCCTCACCTTTTTTTCTAAATTACAAGATTTAAACAAATGGCTGTCGAAACTATTTTATATTCTATGCTGATTTAAATCATTTAATAATATAAATATATAAATTTTTTACATAATGTGGCAATTTTACAAAATAAAGCAGCCAAGACAGCTTAACTAACAAAGATATTGAAACGAAATAACAAAATAAGCTTACACATCTTTACAAATTTAGAGGTGTAACTTCGAAAAGTTTTTGCAATAGTGTGCATCACCTAAATAATGCTATATCTAAAAAAATATTTTTTTACGCATTCTTTAAAAATCGATATTTTTATTTAATTATTAATCAGATGTCACATTATGTTATACCCTTACGGTGAAATTATGTTCTGCAAATGGCTTCAGATAGATGAGGTTCGATTTTTGCAACATATTTGCGCTATATTCTTTCCTCAAAGTTTAGCATCACCCACAATATAAATATGTCAATATATCAATACAGGTATATAAATAAAACCCTTAGATACTCTGTCACATATACGTCCTTTAATCTATGACTTTTGTTCTTTTCCAACCATACCAACTTTTACTAATGTTTGGTTACATTTCATCGCTTCCCTTATAATGAAACTCCAAAATCAAAAATTTTAATTTGCCTGTATTTTATTGTAATCCACACCTAGAATTGGGCGTGAACGCCACCGCCAATCATAAGTGGAATTTCATTAGTTCTAAAATGATATTCCAATTCGGGCATTTTATAGAGGCCATTTCTTCACCAGATCTGATATACAAAGCTTCGAATTGAATTTCTCACATACAAGTTGATGTCACTCACTTTTGCTGTGATAACTTTTTAGACTTTTGTAGGTTTCAAGCTTTATCAACGTAGACTTTCACCTTTAGTTGTCCCCATAAAAATAATCAGAAGCTGTTTGATCTTGGGAGCAAGGGAATTAGGTCAAATCATCAAAACAGTAAAAACAGCACACAATTTTCATTGAGGCTTTGACAACCGACATAAACTTATATTAGAGGGTGATGCGGAATTTATAGAACGACCAAAACTACACTATAAACAAATTTAACTATAAACTGTAATTGTAAAAAATGTATAGTATAAGAAATCCAGAAATCAATCGTAAAGTTGTCTCACTTGCAACTCACTGGTGAGTTAGTTTGACAAACTGTCCACTAGGAGAGAATGTACTATATTCCAAACTTGTTACATAATATACTACTCCCAAATGTTTACTTTAACATGATTGTTTTTTCTTTCTTGGAATTTAAAATAGCCTTTCTTTATGGCCCACTTTACATATTGCAAATTAGAAAATAAATAGTGTTGCAAATTAAATTTTTCCACACAGGCCTTTTTAAACATGACAACTTCAGTTAACACGGAATAATTGAATGTTATAGATTCAAAACAAAAGTAAACAAACAAGGTTTGTAACTAAAGTACACAAGTTACAAACTTTGTTTGTTTACTTTTGTTTTGAATCTATAACATTCAATTATTCTGTGTTAACTGAATATCGATTATAATATTATTGAAAAAATTGTTTATTGAAAATAAAATTACTTTGCTATAATTATAAAATATATAATATTTTATTAATTTTATCCTACTTACCTAACATATTAGTTACAAATTGTATTGAAAACGTAGCTTACCTGAAATAAAATAAAATATTTTAAGTTATAATAAAAAATGTAGCAAAACTAAAAATGGTAAAAATATTTTTAATTTATACATCGTTTGTAAACATTTTTGAACATTTATTCGTGTAGCTAACTATCAAGTGTCTGAATACTGTAAAGAGTTGTAAAGTATTATAATTTACCACCAGGAGTATTAGTTATACAAAATTACATTATTTTTTAATTTATCTAACTGTATCTGCAATATAACTGATGCGCGAATATCTAGCCGGTCGAAAATTATTTGTATTGCTACTTATAGATAATAGATTATGTTCCACAATAAACTCTATTTACTATTTATATGCATCATTAGAAGCCCAAGTTAATAAACTGTATTAATTGCAAATACTGGTATAGATTTATTTGTTCTACAGCTTGAAGCGATGAGTGGAGTGTTTAAGTATATTTTGTTGTCATAATTGGATTGCAGTTGCAGTTCGATGTATTAAAACTACTATGATCAATTTAGTGGTGCAGATCCTGAGGTAGAATTTCCACTCCGATTCAACGGAGAACTATAGAACTGTATCATTACTATTAAAGATATTATTGTGATATGAAGATTTATATTAAACTTGAAGTCTGGTGTTTTTATTGATCAATAATCGCAAAATATACTTGCTTTTTATAAATTGTATTCTCAATAAATATGTTCTATAATATTTAATGTGTTTATATTGTAGGTAAGCATTATTGCTTATAATTTACATGGCTCCTTTTTGATATATTTCTTACACGTAAATTAGTAAAGATAGTTGATTGATATTTTTTTGATACATATTATGATTATGATATTCTGCTTTCAGAAACCAAGCAACGTAATTTATTTTTCAAAGTTAAACCAATTTAAATTTTGATAATTATCAATGTACTCGTTATATTACTTATGAAAAATATATAACCAAATATAAAATACTAAAAAAATTTTATTAGCAGAAAATTTCAACTAATAATATCAAATTTAAAAATAATAAGTTAAAAATTCACATTTAGCCTATAATAATATTAAATGATTGATTACTGGTTTACACAACTATATGATGCTATAAATACATTTCTATTTAAGTTTTGAAAAGCATATTCACACTAGCCTGGTGACATATGTTAACTGCACAAATAATTATTTAAAAGAAAACTAAGTCATTATTTTATAAAACATAAAATGCATTTATTCCCTGGTCACTATTAATGTTTAATTAAGCTAAAAACTATCTATCATATTGTATGACCATATGATGTTATTAGAGCAATAAAAGCATGACCCAAACATTGACATTAATCATTAATTTATTAGAACGATCAGGAGAATACGTAATGATTTATTGAAACCGTAGCTTTATGACAATGTAATAAATTATATTGTAAATATAAGCATACTAAACAAATTGAATATTTTAGAATAATAACGTCAATAAAATTTAATGTCAAATTCACGGTCAAGGTTCAATTATTTATATTTGAATGTCGCGAATAGTTAACTATCTTCCAAAAACTAGTTTGCAACCTGTTCTTGTAGTTATGTTAATTTTAATGATCTGCTGATTGAAACACGTTTCATCTGGCCACCCTTTATTAAAATAAAATAATATTGTAATTACTTTGTTCCGTTCACGTGTGTGTAAACAGTACTTAAAGCTCACATTTATATCTGTTGATACGGTTGTAAATAAAAGAGAGAAAAAATCTATCGAATCTGAAACGTGCATCAACAGCACAGTTCGTTACACCGAAAGATATTTTCAAGCAAATACAACAGCCGATTCTAAAATGTGTTTGTGTGATCGTCTGAATCCTAAATTAAACTAATTAATTGTCGCTTCTACTCAGTTAGTCGCCATACAATTTACTGGATTAATTTATCATAATCAAAGTAAATAATTATAAAATGAAACCTTGTACGGCCATGAATCAGAATATGTTTACTATTAAAATTACGGCATATGATTACATTAAGAAATGTGATTAGGCAAGCTGTAAAGATAAAAAAAATAATTAAAAAGGTTTATTAGATTAATTTGGTTATAATCATATTTCATTTTTATATGAATTAGGTCGTGTTTGTAAGTATTTCAATATTGCAATTCATTATACTCAAATCGATTGATAAAAAGTATATAGAAGTAATAGCTATAGCAAATAATTTTCCATTATAATAATTATTTGATATTATTCTATCATCAAAAAACAATAATTTATCAACACACACTTTTTTTAATGTTTCTCATTGTTAAATAAAATAGATTTAAACATTGGAAATACTGTAACAATTCCTAAAGTACCGTTTTAAGTGCTAAGGGTAGGTGTACAGTGGTGGCTTATTTTCAGTGCCGACAAGCTGGTTTCTTAAAAATAGGGTTGCCAGAAGCTAAAAGTGTTATGTAATGTATGGCGGTGACAAACAAATACGATTGATGTTTATTATTGTTATAACGAAGATTGAGTTCATTATTAGCAATATCTAAATGATATTGGGTTTCTTATTATTGTGCATATTTTTATTATTGGGTTACTTCCTTATAATTTTAATAATGTTCTTTATTAATTTAATATTTAATTAAAAAATACATGTATGTACATGAATTTTTTACTTAAATTAAGTTTCTGCAATGTCGAGTTTTATTTATTTATAGTATAATTTAATAATTATCATTATTATTTTCATTTCCGCTATTAAATCTGCTTGGGGCGCTTCAGACCTTTTTGAATTATAAGATTAAATATAGCAAAGAGTTTATAGTTATATAATTTACAACAATTAACAAACAAAATATAATATACCTCACCAGAAAAATATTGAAAACTATATAAC